>CAEGAE010007422.1:0-12420 GCA_903067095.1 Girardinus metallicus
GTTCAAACAGGTGCCATTGATACAGGTAATGAGTGGAGGACAGAGGAGCCTCTTAAGGAAGAAGTTACAGGTCTGTGAAATCTGGCTTGTTTGTCGGTGACCAAATACTTATTTTCCACCCTTATTTTCAAATAAATTCTTTAAAAATCAGACAATGTGATTTTCTGAATTTTCTTTTCTCATTTTGTCTCTCATAGTTGAGGTCTACCTATGATGTCAATTGCCTCTCTCATCTTTTTAAGTGGGAGAACTTGTACAATTGGTGACTGACTAAAATGGCTTATCTCAAAAGAACAAAATGAAAATTAACTCACTCCACATTTTTTAAAACACATACTGATATGAATAATTTATTAATTCACATTTTACAGCTTACAATGAATTATGACTCCCCCAAAATCATTAAAAATAACCAAAAAAAGAAAAAGAAAATCCTTCAACCTCCTTATTAAAATAGGACAGTTTTAGTCTCTGATCTTATTAGAAAAAAAGCACAAAGCTTGTCCACAGACAAAAATCAACTGGTCTCACTTGTACTTTTGGTCTCCATTTCCTTGTGGGCATAAGAAGAAGAAGCGACCGCCAGCCCTAAATCTGTCTCGTTGTTAAATGCTGGCTCAGTGGGGGACTTGTTCGCCAAATATGGTCCTGTCCTAGAACAGGACCAACTAAATGTCTCTCTGCTCTGGAACCTCCGTGGTCCTTCGATCGCCGAGCGCCGTCTCTGGGGAGGAGGTGAGGGTTCATATGCTACAAAGAGCAGAGGAATCCTGCCTTGTTAGAAATCGTCTGACCGGGGAGGTTAATGGAAAGCATAGAGAAGGAGGAGAATAGTGCAGACGCCGATCACAGTGCCGAGGATGAGGGAGTCCCTTCTCTTTCGCAGATTGACTCGCTGGATGAGACTGTTGATAGTTGGGAAACGATCTGAGGGTCAATATGTCAACGACAATAACAAATGAAAACCCACTGTACTACCAGTGCGTAATATCTCTCAATACATTTGGTCAATTCTACTTTTCTGTTAAAACAACAAACTAAAAAACAGGTTGTTAAACAGCAGCAGCAATTCTGTGTTCCTGCACACACAGGGAGACCCGTGTGGAGTGTAAAGGATACTGGCCAGAGTGTTCACCCTGCTGTGTATGGATTTCAGCATGCCCCTCTGTGAGGTCATGTTCTCCTTGGTCGCCATTGCAATGCTGAAGAAAGAGACAAGATAAATGAGAGAGAGGCAATACTACAACATTTATAAAGTGCCATTTTTACTGCAAACAACACAAAATTGAATTCCAGTGCGAACATTTTTGTTTAAAGTTTTTTTCTTATCCTTGATTTAAGGAAATCTTTGACCTACCAACACAGATATTGGATGATTCTGATGTTCTTTAAAGAAATATTGAATCTAATATCAGCATAATATCAATATATTTATCCTGGCTTTGCTGCTGTAGTTTACACTGAAAAGGGGATTTTAAATGAACCGTCTCTGCACTGGATTCACAAAGCAGAATGCACAAAATACATACAGGTGCAATGAAACGCAGCCAGAGTGACACTACTAGCTTGATAAAGCTTTTTAAAGAGGAGGACACACACAGATTCAGGCTTGCAAACCCATAGGATGTAATATTGTGTGAATATTGGTGGAAAAGGCTGCTAAAATGTGCAAATCCAGGATGCTCCATAAAAGAAGACTGAAAGTTAAAAAAAAAATAAAAACTAAAGAAACCCTTCATGCACTTCTCCTTTAGCTTTTCTGTTCTGTTCTGAAAATGCTGCTCCCTCTTGCAGCTTGAATGAACATAAATGACAAATTGAAAAGGATCAGAAGTCTCATTTATAAAACACTGTATAGAATATAAAGTGAAAGTATATGTTATTGTACACCAAAAAATTCTGATTTATAAAATAATTAAGTACCAAAAAGCAATTTTCCCATTCAACCATAATTGGTCAAAGTAAAGTACTTCATGAATATTGAGGTATATTTAAATGATTCAGCTGGTCAACGTTATTTAATGGTGATCAACAAAATGAGTGTATGTATAGGTCAGAGATTGCGTGAGGGAACGCACAGTCTCCCATCAATTTTTTATTTTTAAAAACACAACCTTTGCATGGAAAGTGACGTATAAAAGTTTCAGGTCCTGTCTTCTCCACACGCCACGTATAGAAAGGAGACAACAGATCTTTTAGTTTCCACCACACCGGTCAATGGTGATGGCCAATCAAGCAGTAATTCTCAGATTTTGGTCCGATTTCTCAATGAATCTCCAACTTTGGAGTTCCACTGCTATTTTGGGCCTCTCTCGCTCTCAATTCTGGACTTCAGCAAGTTTCAAAGGACAAAAGTGCAACTGAGCAATTGGCAGGAAAAGTTTCAGCCAGAGTCTTTGGCATCTGTTACACACACGAATCAATAGAAGACACTGAGCCAGTCTTTGAAAACTTTACTAATGCATTAGAGTTTGGTGGACCAGCCTTGACAAATGTTACTTACAGTCATATTTGTCAGCTATTATTAATTACTTTGGACATAACTAATGTTTAACATAAATATTTCAGTATTTTCAGGATAAAAATCTACCTCTCCCAACGCAGGAAGACGGATTCATAGAAGATAAGCCCAATGACATCACTGCAGTTGTTTACCTGAAATATTTGTTGTAACCGAGTGAGAAAAAAAAAACACAGTCAGCATAAATTTTCAGCGTGCAGAAGGAGATACGAGTAGGAGTACGGGTGGGTGAGGTCCCGGCCCCTCCTGTGACTGCAGTCTGCTGAGGGTACGGTCCGCAGCGTTGGCCTAGAGGTGTGTTTTAGGGATCATGTTCCCCTAAGTCAGGAGGAAACGCTTTGCTGACTCCAGCAACCCCGACCAGCCTTGATCTCTGTGTAAGCCACCTCATGAGAATAGAGACCGAGGATAAGGAGACACTGCATGCAAAGAGTGGAGATCTCTGCCTCAGCTTTACTTTAGGCTAAATCCAAAGAAGAATTGTTGCCCTGCTATAAACAAAATAAAAAGAACTTGGCTTTTTTTTTTTTCACTATACTGTTCTCCAATGTATGCCAGAGTTATATTATTCCATCCACTAAAAAGGTGTTCATACCTATAGATGGGAAACATGCAGTTATGATGAGGGTTTAATTTCTGCAGTGCTAATAATGATTTTGCTCCACTGGTTATCAAAAGGTTTTGAATAATTCTGTTTCTTAATTTAAAATACAAACACATTCTCTTTCAAAATCGATACTCCTTTCATTGTTGTATTATATTTTGGTAGCTGCCGATCTCAATTCTTACCAGAATCAAATAAAAATCATTAAGTTGAATCTGTTAGGGATATGATAAAAATTGGGCTCAACTGTAAAACACAATTTGTCAATTCTACTGAATAAAACAAACATAACTTACCAAATATATCACTGGTAAGTATAGAGTGAGTCCATGGTTCATATACAGTTGGCTAATATTTATTGCAGTCCAAGCACTTTGCCTAGTATTAATATTTTTGTCTAGTGATTTTCAATATATTTTGCAAGACACCAAAGTTAGATTGAGATGTTGCTACTTAAGGTAAAAGACTCAAAGCTAGCTCCTTATTTTAAAAAAAATATTTTAACCATGCAACATTAGCCAAAGCTAGTGGAAGATGGGAGAGATTTTGCAAAATACGAGTTCACACGTAAGACAGATACTAAGGCTTACCTTATTGTGTCATCCATCAGCCGGTCTGAGCTGTAGTTTGGAAGCAGAGCAGAGAGAACGACACTGATTAGATCTAATTTTTCTAAAGTAAAAATTGTAAATTGGCTATACACTTCATAACATTTCGTTGTAAGTTTAAGGAACTTTGTGTTTGTGGTCAGAAACTTTGAAGTCAGTCATTATTATTGGATTTTTACCAGGTTGTGATATAAACACAGCTGTTATTGGGCGCCCATGACATGATTTCAGTGTCTCACTACTTCCTATGTAATACACATCTGAGTGAACATGAAGAGAAAATAAAAGCAGTCAGCAAATGAGATGACCCAAGATTGATTATGTTTTTCCTATGGATAAGAAATAGATGCAAAGACTTATGTTTTGTGCCCTTAACCATTTCTTTTGCCATTGTGCTCATTCAAATGGGATTTTCTGTGGTTTTAGCTTTAAGTGGGCTCCAGCCGTTTTTACCTCACTAGTTGTGTTTTGCTGCAGTCATTAAACTGCTCATTAGTTTCAAGCTAATTGCCTTTCCCAACATGATGAATGAACCCACGACAACCACATGCTTTCCTGTCTTTTTCTGCACACAAGCAACAAACTCACGGAAAGATTTTTTTTTTTTTTTTTTTAAGAAGCATTATGATCAGAGATTTTTTTGTTTTAAGTTCTGAAAACTAACACAGTTCACCGATTGTGAGGCAGAAAAATGAACAAGAAATGCTAATGTGGCACATTTGTCATCAACGCTATGTTGAGCGGTTGGGTGTAAACTCGCCTGTGATTGTGCACACAGGCCCAAAACCCTACGACAGGAGGGAAGAAACAATGGAAACAGGATTTTACAGATGGGCGACCAGAACATCTCAAACTCACTTGAATCAATTAGAAAATGACTTTCAGCTAATAACAAACCAATTATTATAAACATTTTTCCAATATCTTACTGGGAAATGCAACTCAGCTGATAATAATGGACTGTTTGCTTTCAGTGCATTAACAAAGGATGCCATTTAGAGTGTTTACATCCTTTTTCAAAACTGAAATGTGTTGGTTTTATGCCAATACATGTGGAGCACTGACTCCACCAAACGTTGTGCAAAGTCTGTTGGGAAGTGAAGTCAGAGCGTTGGGATTGTGATGTGACGCGCTTCACTGACGGGCTTTCTTTCATAATTTCAGAATTATCAGCCATTATTTACATCCATATTTACTGCATCTGGCAGAATTACAATAAATATCTCAAGTCCATGACATAAAAGTCGGATAAAATAAGACAAGACCGGTCAGACTGCAGACAAGGAGAGAAGACGCAACAGGATCAAGAAAAACCCAGATAGAGAAGATTTTTACACCTGTTTGGTCCCAGACAGTCATGGTAAAAAAAAATCTAGTCTATATTACAGATTGAACTTATACTGGGTATATATATAGTTTTCATGTGTTTTTACATTGTAACAAATTTTGGTAACCTTTGCAGTAAGGAATAATGACATGTTAAGAATATGTGGTATTTTAAACAATGCTAGATTTTAAAATTTACATCTAATCTGCTGTCTAAAGAGCAGATTGGATGTAAATTCCTGGAGGTAACAAAGAGTTTCTGATCCAATTACATCCACAATACATAACTTTAGACCAAAACATATGAACTCATCAATCTCTTGTTTAGCAATCATCTGTGCTGTGCCTTCAGAAAGTCTTTAGACATCAGCTCAGATTGTTTCCCTTCAGCCCCTGTTGAATGTTTACAGGCCTAAACCAATCATGTGTAATTTTACCCTCTTCTTCAATCTCCTTTTCATCCTTCCCATACAATATGGGTGGTGGCTTAAATGTATAATTTCACGATCAATATCTTGACGTGTCTGATGGGTTAACAAGAAAGGCTAAGTGCCTTCCTTGTGAAAAGGGAGATAGTTTAGCACAAAATAGGCTTAATGTTATAATATCCTTCATGTTCTTTCAGACTGATAATTATACTACAACATTCAGTTTTAGATGTGAATTTAAATTATACTGAAAATTTTGCCAATTGTTTTAACCATAACATGAAACAACCCAAACAGATCAAGTCTAAAACAAGCAAACCCAGCATGGTAGTCTTAATGCATGCAGGTTCATATTGATGCATTCAAATATTCTTTCCCCGTTTCATTTTTTTGCTATTTAGTTCAATTACTACATTTTTCATTTTACTAAATGTTTTTGTTTTTAAATTACTACATAAGACCAAAAAAGAGCTTACAAGGTTCTGTAGAGTGTGCAGTATATGGCATTACTTACACTTTGTAAACTCTGTGTAATCAATTCCTAAATATGCATCACGTTTAAAATGGGTTTGCTGGAATAAATAAATCAAAATTTAATGATGTTATACTTAGCTGAGATTATCTTCTTCTTTAAGTCTACATATTACCATCTTCTTCTTGGGCTTCATAGTTTAAAAAACAGAAACTGGTAACTAAGATAAATAATTGTGTTTAAGGCTAACTTAATACCATCCCGTGGCTGTTAAAACAAAGTTGAGTAAATCTTTTACTTAGTATTCCCCTTCACTCCCACACATCAAGCTAAATAATCTTCTCATGTGCAGATAATGTAATATTTGTGCCTCTCAATATTTCAGATGTACGTCTGGGTGTTTAAGGGTATAAAATTTGGAGGAGTGTGTTTATTTAAATCAAGTAAACAAATCATGTTTGCACCAAAAGCAAGTCTGTCTAACAAAATTAAGACTTTCAAGGGGTGTTTCTTCAGTTTTCATTTTTAAGACCTGAAAACAAAAACTTTGCAAAAGAACAAACTTTAATTTCATCGTTTTGTATAAGCTCCAATTGACTAGAATTCTGATCAGAAACCATCGGTGGTTTATTTACTTTCTGTTTGAACTTTTGTGCACGGCAATGTGTGCCCTGCTGACATTTCATTTTCCTTTCCACACAGGGCGCATCTCACACCTCTCAAACGCAGAGAGAGATTTCACAAAGCACCTGCTGTTGACAGTTCTCTATATTCTGCCAAATAACAGCAAGAAAACATTTGATGACGATTATGATTTGACCTTCTGCATCATAAGAAACAAAGCTTAACAGTTTCAAGATGCAATGTGAATGAAAAACTGAAATCATCAATGATAGGTTTTGTCATAAAAGTGTTGGGTTGCTTCTGTATGATTACATTGTAGACGTTACAATATTAAAGCATTTATTTAAATGAAGGCACAGCTGTGGGTGTATTTTTAGGCAACACTTCAAACTGAGAGATATAATGGAAAAACAGAAAGAAATGATCCAAGACATTATCACGATAACTATGGTCCTTCATAAGTCTGGTTCGATTTTGGAAACAATTTTCAGATGCCCAAAGTTTCCACACCATCTGGTCATTCAATTATATGCAAATATAAACAACATGGGAATGTCCAACCAGTACTATTCAGGAAGGAGACGGGCTCTGTGTCCCAGTATGAATGAATAGATATATATATATAAAGTGTGAATCAAAGGAAGGCAGAAGGAGTGAAGAATCTGACTGCAGCGGTAAAAGTGTTATTCTCAACAGATGTCTTTATTTCCAGACACAGCACTGCGAAGGTGTGTGTGTAGCAAAACGGACTCAGTTACAGCAGTTCTCTCGGGACGACCGGGCCAGAACTCCTGCTTGAGATTGCGAGATGTTTGTGGATGGACACACAGAACGTTTGAAGTTGAAAAGGCGATTTTATCAAATACTCAGAAAATGTACGTAACCTTCTAAGTTTCAGGAAAGTAGAAAACAAAAAGAAAGTCTCTGAAGAAATTATTTATTTTTATTTTGGCATTATCGAATAGAAACAAGTCAAACAGGAAGGGGAAGAAGGTGTTGTATAAACATACAACACCTTAGCTAATTTTAACATATAGCTAATTTTATCTACTGGTAAAGCGCCACAAAAGGTTTAAATTTGAGTAATCAGCCAGGTAAACTGCTGTGGACTTACTTTCTAAGATGCTCATGCTCCTTTAGAAACAGCTCTGTTCTTCTGTTGTTGACTCCTGAACCACTCTTATACGTTCTGAAATGACAAAAGGCAAAAATGAGCACATCATCTTATTAAACCTTGTTTTTGAATGTGGTGTGTCACAATATTTATCTATTCAACACTTGTGCAAGTATTGTTTAAGATATTGAAACTTTAACAAATATGAACAAGCCACAGTTCTTTTAAAGGGAAAATCACACAGAGAGAGAAAGATCGCCCAAATGTACCAGTGAAGCTTTTTCTAATTGTTCCGATTTATTTGTGGTGAACTGACTGAATACATCAGAAATGAATCTGGTCCTCGGACATGAGGCACTGACATAACTAGAGAACAGAAGCATTACAGTCTAGAGCAACTGAAGGTTTTGATACAAGGAAAAATGTAACAGGCATCTTGTAATCTCACCCGACAGAAATTAGGCAAAATGGAATAAAAACTAAGTTCTCAAATTAACAAAGAGGTCAAAACAAGAAGCTTTTCCTGACTCTTTTATTACGAGACCAAACTCTATGCATAAACCCATCACTCTCATTCACTTCTACTTGATGCAGCTCCAGTCAACAGCATCTGAACAGCTGAAAACCCCACACTCTCCTGGGTTTCTGTCCATTTAACACAGCCCCACCTTCCTGTTGGGCGAGAACCAGATAAAGAGCACAGAGGGATGGAGGGAGAACTGTGCGCACATATATAACATTAACATCCTACCCCACCCATCTTACAGGAAGCGGACCGAGAATAAATGAGCTTTCTCCATCTCAAGCACAGCGTTGAAAGCCAGTGGCAAAGAACAGATATGAAGTTATGGAGTGTTGCCTTGGGCTCCAGCTGACTCCCCCGTCAGCAGGGCTGATGTATTCGTAGGGTTGGAACTGCCAGTACTGACAGCCCGCTGCATCACTCCAGCAAGGCTTTTTAAAAGGGCACCAATGTAAATCACAGACGAGCTGTCATTTTCGCTGCTGACATTTAGAATGAAAGGAGCAGCAGAGGAAACGTTACTGCTACACTCAGCGCACAGTAGCTGCAGCTATTATGAATGGCACAATGTGAGTATAGGTTTGTATGTCTACATCTGAGGAAATACTATGCATTAAACACAAAAGGAATGTGTTCATAGTTGCTTGGGAGAACTGCACTATGCCTTATTTCTCTTTTAATTAGTATTCGTGCTGGTATTTCTGCAGCATAAACAATCCTCATTGTGGGCAAACCTAAATCACCACCAAGCTCTTTACTGCCCCCTACATGATGCAAAGTTCAGGTGCAGCAGATTTTCCATTTTGTTTTACAGAAAGATTTAACCACAGCTTACAAACGTAACCTGAGCATAAAAAAAAAAAAGCTCTACGTCATTAAAAAGAAAATATAAACATGATGAAAATGATGACAGGTTGAAAAACATTACAATTCATGATGTTCCAGTAGCTTTTATTCAAAGGCAGCTATAAGCAAATGGGTTTCTGTAGCATTTATGGGTTTATTTCAGGTCTTCTGAGGCTTCTGTTTGCTGCTTGAGTCGGGCTTAAACAACCTGATAAATCAGACATCCCAGAGAAGAAAATTAAAGTCCAAACCAAGCCCTCATCTTTCTCTGAACAATTTAAGTATCGGTAAGAATGAGTTCCTTTTGGATTTTGCTAACACTCATCTCCACTGCATAAGAATGTTTGGTCTTTTTATGTTTTTAAAGGAACTCAATGTTTCAGCAGTCCAGCAGTTTACTGGAGGTTTGTTCAAGATTTGTGGTGAATAGAAGCTGAATGCTGCTTCTCCACATTATATTCTAGTTCTGGGGGTGCAGAGCAGACCCAGGAGACCCGAGAGGTCAGGAAGGTTGATACAACAGGTTGCTAATGTATTGTGGTGTTGCGCCGTTCAGTAATTCATAAACTTACAGAAGTGTTTTAAAGTCTATCTCTGAGCTAGAGGGAGTCGTGTAAGGACATTAGAACTGGGGTGATGTGCTCTATCTTCTTGGTTTTAAGGCAGACCAGTGAAATTATTATTTATTATTGTAGTAATTAATGCGACGAAAGATAAACACATTAAACCAGCGGTTGGAAAATTGGTTGCTTGATAAAAACAGAATATAACATATTTGTCTGAAAAACTAATGTCCCAAATATTTTTAAAAAGAATATGTTTTAGCTGCTATCTATGTTTAGCTTATATACGCATTTTAAGAACTGCCTCAGCATTTAATTTAGGAACTCTATAACAGTCTGTAGTCCTGCTGAAAATCTATTATTTGCTATTAATATCATGCAGAAAAGTTAATCTGGCTACAAGGGCAAACTCACCAGAAACAAAAAGTATGACACTTTAGATAGTAAAAAGAGAAGTGAGTCAAGCTCTTCTGAGGAGTCCCATATGTTAAAATTACTTGAAATGTGGAATAAAGTGCCCTAATGGCTTATTGTGGATGTGTGCCTGAATGAGGCTTCCGCAGATGTCTTCATCTTAGATGGAGCGGGATAATTAGGAATCCTGCAGTGCTCACTGTAAACTTACTGCAGCATCTCACAAATCAATACACTATTACAAAAAAAGGCTGTAAGATTCATGGTCTGAAGAGGGTTCCAGCTCATTTCAATACACTCACTCAGAAATGAGTCAATCTGAAGAAAAGGTGCACCTTCTCAACGAAAAGCCAAGGAGGCAATGAATCTTCAAAGGCTTCAATACCAAACATTTTCCAAGAGCAAGTAAAGTCGGAGTCTTGGCTCATCTTCCTGTCCAGTAAACAAACTCAACAACATCTGAGCTCTGGGATAAAGAGTTTACTTGCTGACACTCAGGACAAGAGAGACAGATGGATCTGAATACTAATAATAAAATAGCTATTTGTAATTTATCTACAATCAAATGTAACTTGCTCTCTTAAAGCTGTAAAATTACTTGCAAGGACCTATGTTAAGTGTGATATCTGAATGCTAATGCACACAAATAAGAGTTTATGAATAACAAACCAGTATACAAATGAAAACGATTTGTAAACGATGAACTGAAATAAAACATATGTGCATCCTGTTATAGTCTGACCTACAAAGAGATATAAATGGTGAGTGAAACTGCTCATTCATCCATTCCTTTTGTTTGTACGAAACTGAGTGTGCTCAGCATCCAAGCTGAATCTAGTTGCCATTGTAATTTTGCACCTCCCAAGTAAAATGTAGGTGAATGGATAGAGGATTGAGTACTCACTCAATGTCTTTCCTGACAGATCCTAGAAGATCTTCCCTTTCCCGAATGGCCAGAAAGTTGCCTTTGGTTTTGTGAAATTCGTGAGTGTAATCCTGAACAGAAACAAATAAAAGAGAAATATCTCTGTCAAAAAAAAAAATAATAATAATCACAAAATATTTTAATTCCAACTAAAAGTATTCAGCTCTCATTTCAAATTATGTTTCCAAATGGGATAGAGAAGCTGGTGAATTTACGGATTTTAGCTAAAGAGTCTGTCATTGTTAAGTACATACATTATATTAGAAATTAAAACCTGTCTCCTCGTTAATCTGATGGCCATCTTTGACACCTCCGTTTTACATTCATATTCAGACATGGCTTGTTTGTGTTTCAACTCAAGTGACATTCCAGGACTTTGCAATATTTATTTATCCTTTCGCTTGTTTGTTTGAGGCAATGATTTTTTTTCTCATAATTTTTTTTACAACCGTCTTCATTTTACATTATTTCTAATATCCACATGTGTAAGGACTTCTATCTCATTTGTATATGATTAACAAATGTGTACTATTACAAAGACTTCCAATCATGGCTCTGAATATTGTTGAGATTGTAGCATCCTGTCTGAATTTGGATAAAATCATATTATTAGTTTTATAAGTAGTTCATATGTAACATGCTTATAGCAAACACCTAAACAATGTTCCTACTTGCAGTGAAGGTTTAATTTATTTGTAGCTGGACTGCTTTGGAAGAAGAAAAAACAATCCCATGGAAACCTTGAACATAAAGATAACAACAAAGAGCAAATAAGAATTTGGTTAACCTGTAGAATATCCCGATGCCTCTGGAGAGTGTGCATGAGTGCAGCATTGAGAGAAGCTGTCCCCGGGGTGTTGGTGTACTCAGCCATCTTGTCGTTCACTCCTGTTAGCTGAAAAAGACAAGAAAGGGGATAATCTAGTGAAAAACAAAGAAATTCTAAAATAAAGCAGAGTGTATCCAAGACGGAACCTCTTCTTCTCTAATGTCCCACTGGCAAAAAGGGAAGACTTACTTTTGCCAGCAGCTGTTCAATCTCAACTGACATGGTGTCAAACATCCTGTCCTGGGTTGAGTTATTTAGCAGGGGCGTGGTGTCCGAACTGTAGGTAAACAAGGCATTGAGAGCAGTTAGAAAGTCTACTTATAACAATCTTATTTGCAATATACATTTCCGAGGCATAATTATACAATGACAAACCAAAAATATTCAAAAGTGATGATATCAAAGAATTGAGTTATGAGTGATCATTAGTCCCACCATGTCCATAGGAGTCAAAAGGTCAATTAAAATAAGAATTTACCATTTACTTAGAAAATACCAAATTTAAACTGTGTTGAATTATACTTATACTCAGTATATCTCTGTGAAATGTTTTCATATTTGTGTCAATAGGCATCCAAGAATTTCTATATATATATATATATATATATATATATATATATATA
>CAEGAE010007426.1:0-12734 GCA_903067095.1 Girardinus metallicus
ATGTCGCCAGGCCGGGAATTGAACCTGCGACTACCGGCATGAGGACTAAAGCCTCCATATGTGGGTTGTGCTTTGCACCTGCGCCACCACAGCACCCCAGATTTTTTATTATTTTTACACAAAACTTGGCATCGAAGGGCAATCCCTTACCATGTGTGGTTTTAGTAATGATTACTAATTTGGGATTACAGTGATGCTAATCTGGCCTTTCATGTTGCTTTGGGATTAATGGCTTCTTCCTTACTGAGTGGCCACTCAGCCAGCAGGAAAAGTCAACTCCTGTTGACTGTAAGGAGACCAGATTTTGTCGATCTAAACAAACATGAAACAGGGAAAGTTTAGTTTAAGTGAAAGTCAGACAGTGAGAAAAAGACCCAAATCATACAAAATAAAAAAATATAATTTAATGTTTATTTATTTAAAAGTTTCTATCCCTGCAGCGCTCCGTCAGTTTCCGTAATGAGAGTCGAGCTTCGACTCTTCCTCCTCCCTCCTCCTCTTCCTCCTCCACGATGACGACGCGTGTCGTTTCCGCCACCGTCTCCAGCCCTCCGTCCTGCATGACCATGTCGCGGGTTTCCACGGCAACAGGCCCCGCCTCCAAGCGCCGCGACAGCAAGCTGTGGAGCGAGACGTTCGACATCCGAGTCGGAGCGACTCTGAGTCCAAAGGAGATAAAAAGACAAGAGGTCGTTTTTCTCTACTCAAAAATGATCATCAGTTTTCACACTGCAAAAACACAAAAGTATTTTTATAGTTTATTGCATAAATATCTTAGTTCACTTTAAATAAGACAAAACTATCTTATAAGTAACTTTTCAGCAAAACATACAAGTTTAAGTCAGTAATTCTTTCATATTGATTTTGAAAATATTAGTTCCTTTGGCAGATAATTTCACTTATAAAAAGACATTTTTCCATGTTTTAAGTGCAATAATCCTCCAGTGGATTATAAAACTTAAAACAAGCCCCTATTTCTTGTAAGTTAGTTTTGTCTCATTTCAACTGTACTAAGATATTTGCTCTAGAAAGTTAGGCCAGAAACTCTTGGTAAGATTTTGTGTTTTTGCAGTGTAAGCGAATCTTATTCAGTCTCTTGTGATTTTTTTATTCAACATAACCGTCTTCCTACAGGCCATTTTTGAGTTGGCTCAAGGGGAACAAGACTTGGTGGAAGATCTTAAGTTGGCCAAAAAGGTAAACAGCAGGTTGGTTGTTTGTTGTTTTGCTGTCTTTCTGGTTTTTACGTGAATTAATTTGCAGGCGTACCACGACCCGATGCTGAAGCTGTCCATCATGACTGAGCAGGAACTGAACCAGATCTTCGGTACTCTGGACTCACTCATACCTCTGCATGAAGGTGAGACCAGGTTACTGGTGAAAGGCCAAATTAAACATTTAGAATATTAATTTGACGTCAGTTCCTGTCGGGTGCCACTAGTAAATTTGCAGAGTCAAAAGTTGGCAGCAAACATTTGGAGTATTAAGTTATAAGAACGAAAAAAAAATGGTGGTTCAATGATTAAAGTCATATTTTCACCAGATTATTCATTCAAATCCATTCATTTATACATGGCAGAGTTTCCAACTCAATATTTAGTTTAGTTTAGTATTTTGTTTTCAATTAGCAATTTTGCTTGCTAAGTAAACATTTAACTTAAAGCTAAATATTTAGTTAACCAATGAAATATTCAGCTTGAAACTATTTTGTTAGCAAGCAAAATATTTAATTTGTAAACTAAATATCTGGCTTGCTGACTAAATGTTTAGATACAAATTTATTTTTTAGTTAAAAAGCTTAGTATTTATTTTGAAATTAAATATTTAACTTCCAAAATATGTAGCTTCAAAAAAAAAAACCTAGTTATCAAGATAAATATTTAATATGCGAGCTAAATATTTAGCTATATATTTAGATTGCTAACTAAGTATTTAGTTAGCAAGCAAAGTATTTTAAGTTACAAACCAAATATTTAGTTTGCAAATTAAGTATTTCGTTTGTAAGCTAAATATTTAGCTCAAAGTTGTAGTTGCCAGTCGAACTAGAACATTTTCATTAAAATTACAGAGTGGTTGACTTAAAACAAGCTCGTATTTATTGCTCAAATGTTACTTTTCAGTTAGTTTTGTCTTTTTTCAAGTGTACTAGAATATTTACACTTGAATTTAGACCCAAATTCTGTGGTAAGAGTTTCTGTTTTTGCAGTGTAGCCACAATTTCTGACTTTTCTCAGACCTGCTGAGTCGGCTACAAGACGCCAGAAAACCCGACGGAACCACAGAAAACGTGGGACACATCCTGACCAGCTGGGTGAGCGTTTCTCTGTCTCATCATATCAGCTTCACAAGCTGGGCGGGATACCTCATGGCGAAGTGCTTGTGTCCCTGCAGCTGCCTTGCCTCTCCTCCTACACGCCGTACTGCAGCAACCAGGTTCAGGCCAAGGCCCTGCTGGACCAGAAGAAGCAGGACCGGCGGGTCCAGGACTTCTTGCAGCGCTGCCTGCAGTCTCCGTTCAGCAGGAAGTTGGACCTGTGGAACTTCCTGGACATCCCTCGCAGCCGGCTGGTGAAGTACCCGCTGCTGCTCAGAGAGATCCTGAAGCACACGCCCAACGACCACCTGGACCGGCAGCACCTGGAGGAAGCGGTGAGGAAACCCCACCCTGCACATTGTTCTGCACATTTATTTAGACTAACGTCAACAATTTTGCTAGTTTTTCCTAGCAATTTTTTTTACTTTTCAAACTCAGAAATTTAAAATTTTTTTCACAGAAAATTTCTGACGTCAATCTCAAAACTTCCGAGTTTTTTCAAGCAAATTACCGAGGTCCAGAAAATTCTGAGTTTTTTCTAGAAAATTTCTGCAATTTAAAAAATGCGCGACCTTTTCTCGCAAATGTTCAACTTTTCAAACTCAGAAATTTAAGAGATTTTTTGTAAAAAAAAAAAATTTTTAGATCAATATAAATTTGAGTTTTGCGGGAATTTACTCTTAATTTTATTTTTTCTATCTACAATGGTCCTTAACATGGCGTCATTGAAACACCACTTTCAGTTTGTTCAGCTAAGAGTTTCAGGCGCTACGTGCAGCATTGATTTTAGACGCACTTTTAAATGTGTGTTTTGCAAAATAAACACATTTCCACCACGGCTTAGTGCTGTTGGTGCAAGGAGCGGCCATATTGAAACGCGAAGTCAGCCTTAGAAGTCGAAACTGAAGGTATTCGGAGTTCCTCCCACTTTGATTTTTTCCGACCCGGAAGTCGTTGTTTCCCAGTTTTGTTTGCAATCTGAAGGCAGCATAATTAGCTCGTCTCTGGCGCGGCAGATGCTGATGGTGCAGAGCGTGGTGGCGGACATCAACAGGCGGACCGGAGAGTCGGAGTGCCAACACTACAAGGACCGTCTGCTGTACTCGGATGAAGGACAACGGGACGGGCTGATCGACCGATCCAAGACGCTCAGCTGCCACGGAGAGCTGAAGAACAACAGAGGAATCGTTAGTGTCTCTCCAGAGTTATTCTCATCCACTTTTATTGTTTTGATAGTTTCTCACCAAACTTCCATCATTTCCGCGTGGTTCTGCAGAAGCTCCACGTGTTTCTGTTCCAGGACATTTTGGTGATCACCCGGTCGGTTTCGCTGAACAGCCAGCCGGTTAGCTACCAGCTCTGCCGCCAGCCAATCCCCATCCGCCAGCTGGACCTGGAGGACGTGACGGACGGCGAGATGAGAGTGGGCGGGTCCATCAGAGGGGCCTTCAGCAACAACGAGCGAAGTCAGTGACAAAAGTTACAGCGATTAGCTGAAAAGAGAAATAAGAACTGATTGAAATAAGACAAAATTAACTTAAAAGTAACTTTTGATCAAGAAATGGAAGCTCGTTTAAATCAATAATTTTTAAATATTGATGAAAAATGCTAGTTCCACTGGCAGATTATTTCACAATCAACGACAATGTGACGTTACCTAGCAATGCCAGCCAAGCCCAGCCCGTTACCTAGCAATTCCAGCCCGTTACCTAGCAACCCCAGCCTGTTACCTAGCAACCCCAGCCTGTTACCTAGCAACCCAGCTCTAGATCCACTGGCTGATTATTTCACTTCTAATACTTTTTCCATATTAGATAAGTGAAATAATCTTCCAGTGGAACCTGAACTTTATGTAAAATAAATATTAAGGAATTATTGACTTAAAACAAGCTTCAGTGTCTTGCTGAAAAATTACTTCTAAGTAATTTTTGCCTTAATTCAAATGTACTAAGACGTTTGCACTTGAAACTAGACCATAAATATTTGGTAAGATTTTGTGCTTCTACATTGTGGTCACTGGATTCACTGCAAAGTTTTGCATTTCGTTCTGGTTTCTAGCGCATACATCTTTCTACAAATGAAATAAGACAAAACTAACTTATAAGTAATTTTTCAGCTCAATAGCAGAGCTTGCTTCGAATAAATAATTCCTTAATATTGATTTTTAAAAAAGTACTAGCTCCAATGGCAGATTATTTCACTTGTAACATTTTTTGCATGTTATAAGTGAAATAATCTGCCAGTGGAGCTAAACACTTTTTAATGGTTTTTCAACAATTATTGTCTTAAAACATCTCCTATTTCTTGCTGAAAAGTTACTTGTAAGTTAGTTTTGTCTCATTTCAAGTGTGATAAAATATTTGCACTATTAACTAAACAAACACCTGGTAATATTTTGTGTTTTTGCAGTGTAGTTCTCCAAATGTGTATATTTTTTAGCTGAAGAGCCACAGTTACACCCCTGTTCTAGAGTGCTGGATGATTTTTCCCAGATATTTTTAAAATAATTTATCATTAAAACTAACTTTCTTCTCCTCTCAGCCAAGAACTTCTTCCGGGTTTCGTGCCGGTCAGGAAGCCAGCTGCAGACGCACTGCTTCCAGGCGAGCGACGCCTTCAACAAGCAGCAGTGGATCAACTGCATCCGGCAGGCCAAAGAGGCGGCGGGAGAGCAGACTCCTCAGACGGAACGGCGTACAGAACCAGAACCAGGAGAACCGACCGATTCGAGCGAAGACTCAGGAATCAAAAACGAAACTTTGGCAAAGACAGAAGATCTGAATCTACAAGACGTTGGTTTATTCTCAGAGAGCGTGATGGCCGACGATGATGGGATGTCATCAGTAGAACCAGAGATGGACGGTGAGTCGGAACCAGAACCACCTGCAGACTGCAGGATGGACCAGGAAATAGAGACTTCAGGTGGGAAGGACGCTCTGAACGCAGAGGAAGAGGAGGAGGAGGAAGTCAGCACGGACGCTGGAGACGACGAGGAAATGATCTGCAGATGCTGACGGAACATAAACAGAACCAAATTCAACCGAATAAAGAATCAGTTCAAACACTCAACAAAATGTTGGTTCTGATGGTTAATATTAGGGAAATTTGTGACCTTCCAGCAACACACTGCATGTTTTTTATTGAAGTTTTTTCTTACACTGCAAAAACACAAAACCTTACCAAGTCTTTCAGGTCTAGTTTCTAATGCAGACATCTTAGTGCATTTGAATTGAGATAAAACTAACTTAGAAGGAACTTTTCAGCAAGATATAAGAGCTTGTTTTAAGCCAATAATTCCTTAATATTTATTTTAAAAACAAACTAGACCCACTGGATTTTTTTTTTACTCTTTTATAACATTTTTCCAAAGTTATAGGTGAAATAATCTGCTAGTTGAACTAGTACTTCTTTATTAATATTCAAGAATGATTGACTTTTCCTAAAAAATGTAAAAGTTTCTTGTGGCAAATTTTTATCTTTACAAACTCTGAAATTTCCTTGCTCTTTTCTAGGAATTTTCTGAGATCTTGTATCTTCTTGCAAATTTTTATTTTAAAAACGTGCTAGATTACTTCACTCATAACAAGACATGTTCAACATAGTGAAATAATCTGCCAGTGGAACTAGAATTTGGTTGCTAGGTAACGGGTTTTAGCTTGGCTGGGGTTGCTAGGTAACGGCACAAGCCCGTTAACTTGAAATAATCTGTCAGTGGAATTAGAACTTTTTCCTCAATATTTAAGAAAGCTCCTATATCTTGATGAAAAGTTACTTGTAATTTAGTTTTAACTTGTGTCAACCGTACCAAGATGTTTGCAGTAGAAACTAGACCTAAAATACTTGGCAATATTTTGTGTTTTTGCAGTGTATCTTCAAGTTCCAGTGTTAAGAGTTCTTTACAAAATTATGCCATTATTGATACTTAATATTTGAAAATGGTGTCAAAACAAAATGATCATTTATTGCAATAATTCATCATCCAGTGAAATGTATCTAATTTTAACTAGAAACTAGAGAAAAACCTACAATTTTGTGTTTCTGCAGCAAATAAAATTGTTCGCTGATATATTTGGCTTTGTTTGCTGCAGTAGCTCCTTTATCCACTGTGACAGATGGTGGCGCTATTTTAATTGTTCTAACAACTCTCACCATAAAAAATTGATTTGTTTTATGCTGAGCATTCAGCTTTACTTTCATGTTTGGAAAAAGAAGCCTCATACTGTTTTATCCAGACGGGTTTGGGGTTTTAAATGCTGTTTTATAAACATTTTGTTGTTTGTCTCAGCGAGGAGTTGACCCAGTTTCAGTGGAAATGGAGAGGAACTCGTTTAGCAGCAGAACCATTTATCTTTAAGAGCATTTTTAGTTTTAAAATAAGAACTAAAAGTCCATCGGTTTATGTTTCTGTATTTTATAAATCTCAGATCCCAGTTGGTTTTTGTGCAGAGAGAAAGCTGTTGTGCATGTATTGCACATAAAGACTGTATATGAGGAATATGTCCATATGAATGCCTGAATCATTGTTTATTTATATGCAACCCATAATTCAGGAATATTAATTGAGCTAAATGTGTCCTAGTGTTGATTATAACCGATTGCACATCCCAGAAGCTCTGAAAGGAAACCATCCCCTTTATTCTGCTGCATACAAAAAAACAAGGCATTCAGGAACATCTTTGTTTAATCAAAGACTCAATAAATTTCCAAAGTGTCTAAATGATTTTGTCTGTGTACAGGTTGGATGTAATTTGTAAATGAGCGCAAATAAGAGCTGCAAACATTTTCCCTGCAACAAATAAACCAGGTTTATGGAAAAGTTCATGCTACAATCGTATATCATGAAAGTAGGGGACAATTCTGACTTTATGTAGGGAATGAATTCAAGGACAAAACAGAATTTCAATATTAATCTCAGAAAATTAATAAATAAAATCTGAAAAAAGTTAGATATCATAAAACACTCAAATTGGAAAAAAAAAAAAAAAAAAAAAAAAACAATTGTTGGAAATAAGTCAGAAATTCTAGAATAAGTCACAAATCTTAAACCACTTAACCCCTGAAATTAAGGGTAAAAAAAGTCATATCTAAAGTGTGGAGGTTCCTCCATCTTTTCCCCAGTGCTAGTATTTAAATGTTTTCACACAATATATTTATAATTTCACTCTTTTTGTGGTGGTTATTGCATTAGGTTGTTTACTATTATGGTTGCACACGTTTAGTAAACACCTTTTGTTCATTTGAATCGTTTACTTTGTTTTGCTGAGTTTGAGGGACTGGCTGGGGGAGGGGACTGGTTGAAAGGCAAACCAGGAAGTGGAACAATCCATCAGGCTGCAGGAAGCAGAGGACTCTATGTTAAAGAATCTGCCTCTCTCTACTGATGGCTTACCTGCTAAAACATATTTGGTGTTAGGTTGTTTTTTTGACAGTTGTGTTCTAGTCAAAATGTCTTGGTTTCAATTAGTTATTTATGTTTATGAATTGTTTGTCTTCGTTTTCTCTCCCACTCCTCCTCGTTTGTGTTGGCTAGCCTTTGTGTTTAAATTCCCCTGTGTTCATTGTGTTAGGTCAGGTTTGCCTTAGTTGATTTCTTTTGGGCCCATTTTGCTATATTTTTGAGATTTGTTGTTGAAAGCCTTTTGTTAAGATTTTTTGAAATATAAATGGAAAATGGTTTTTTATATGCCTTTGTCCTTGTGCCTTACTGGTCGGACCGTAACATAAAAGAAAAGTATGAAATCTGAGAAATTATCAAAATATAAAAAAAGTCAGAAATATGAAAAAAAAAAAAAAAGGAAAAAAAAGAATTAGAAATCTAAAAAGTCAGAAAAAATAAAAATAGCTAGAAACAATATAGAAATCTGAGAATAAGAAAAAGTCAGAATTTAGTTTTTTCTGTGGTCCTAATCCTCTTCCAGATTACACATTACAACATGTACCGAATGTTTTTATGTTGGCCCAAAACCCACAAAGTGAAGCAGTTCTGGTAGTTACTCTAGAATTACGGGCAAGGCCTCTGGTTTGAAGTGTCTCTTCGCCGCCTCGGCACTGTAGTTGCTGGGCGGCGGTCTGTCAGAGTCGGGTCCAAAGCGCAGCCGCTGGTGATGTGTGGCGTTGTACTTCGGAGAGGAATCCAGTCTGCTTTGAAGAGCCGTGCAAAGGTTGCCGAGTTCCTTGCTACGAAACGAGGGACGACGCACAATCCATCCATACGTGCCGTCCAACGTGCCGTCCTCCTCGTCGGACATCAGCTCCGTCGTGACGCCGCGCCAGAGCTCCAGCTCCTCCGCTTTCAGCACGCTCTGCCTGGCCAACAGTAACTGCAACAAACGGACAGAAGATCAGGTTTCATCAAAATATCTGGCACATACGGAGGAACATTAGGGCCAATGTAAGAAAAATAATCATCCTTAACCTCCATAATTCTTTCTTTCAGTGACTAATCATCTTCTGTACTTTTGAGATTAACTTCCAAATTTCCTTTGGGTTAAAAAAGTCAGAATCTTCTCACTTTTGTAACCCTAATTCTCTTCCATAATTCTCAGATTAACATCCACAAAAAAAAAAATGTCTGAATTTGTTCAGAGGCCCTAATCTTCCTCTGTACTTCTGAGATTTATGTCCAAATTTGCTAAGAAAAATAATCTGAATTCTCTCCTTTTTTGACCCCAATTCTCTCCCATACTCTCTGATTGACATCAAAATTTCTTAGAATTCTTGGGAGTTTTTTTTTTTCCAGTGGCCCTACTCTCCTTCCGTAGATTGCTCACAAATCGCTAAAATGTAGTACAATTTGTGGAACTTACTCTCTTCCTTCTTGCCCGACTCTTGGAGGAGTTCTTCTGCGAAGCGGCTTTGTGTGCCAGGTGCGGCTGCTGGTACCTAAAGTTTCTCCGTATCGTCTCAAAATAAGTCTTGCAAGAAGCTGGAATAAAAGTAAGTCTGTGTAAAAATTACACAGATACAAACATATCGATACCAAACATATCGATACTTAAAATTCCTTACAAATGAGGACGCCGCTCTCCACGCGCTGAAAATCCGGATATGCCCTCAGGGATTGGACTAGGCTTGTAGTAACTGCATGGTTGTGCGCAGAACTCATTCTGTGAAAACGAGAGATGTGAGCATTTCAGGAGTTTGCGACATTAAATGTGAACAAAAAGGAATAAAATCTCACCCCTGTTGGGGCTCGTAACGACTGTTGTTCGTTTCCGCATTGTGAAGACGGCGAACCGCTTCCTGTAAAAACAAAGACGAGTCTGATTAGCATTAGCCTGCTATGCCATCTGCTGCATACAGAGTTTCTGGACCATTATTGATAAACGACTGCTTCCTGAAGGCATGGACTGTGTTTTGCTTTTAAGCTTTACCCAACTGCTAACGTTCGCTCGTGACGTAATGCACCAGGTAGACGCTAGTTACCTGCGCTGTAAACAACCGTCCTCCACTGCAAAGAGAGAAGGCCAGGTCCAAATGAGACCGCTGTTAATGTTAATTAAATATCTGGACGTAGGCTGAACAACTTCGCTCACTTCCTCAGCTGCCATTGCTAAAAGTACAGGCAGACTACAATTCTGAAACAGCGCAGAAAATCCACGTCATCGTTCACAACTTCTCCTTCTGTTCGCTGATTGGCCCGGTTAGAAAAAAAGTTTACCTGAAACAATCCAAGGCAGCCTCCTCGATAGAGACAAAAGGGATGTTTATGGTGTAAGTCAGTACATGTTTTAAATATTTTGTAATTTACACTGTGCATTTTTGAAATTGTCAAATTATGTTTACGTCATTTTAAAATTAATCAGTGAAGTATGTAAAGTACAACTAAAATGGCTTGACTTAATTCAAATGAATGGTGTGCCCTAGCTAGTACAATAACCAAACGTGACGAAAAATAAGTTATAGTGTTTCTCATGAACACATGGCACATGGTCTTATACAGTCCGATAACACATTTAGTTAATCTCAAAAGAGATTAACCAAATCTCTTTTGAAATTTAGTTAACCTCAAAAGAAAGAAAAATAGTCTTCTTTTGTCCGTGATGTGTCCACTAGAGGGCGCATTAACAGCTGCTAGCCGGTGAGTCCAACACACAATTTTCTATTTATATTTTAACTAAAAATATAGTTAAAAATATAGACAATTTTGAATAAAATTATTCAAAATTGTCAACGTAAGTATGTCATCTTATAACAAGTGGTATTTTAATTAATACCAATAAATATGTTATACTTTGTGTACATTTTTAAGAATAATCCAGAAGCATTTCTTCAGCGCATGCGCAAATGAGCCAAAGGACACAGCTGTTAGCCTGGTCTGGAGCGTGCTAGCTGCGCAGGATGAGTTACCATGGCAACGTATGCGCTCGTGAAAGAGAATCGAAGCTTGATTCAGCCAGGTTATCCGGAAAATCCCGGTTTAATCCTCTATCCTGGTTTTGTGAAACAGACTCTCTGGATTCCCTCACTGTGCAACGCTAAACAACATTTGTTTATTATTATTCTGTATTGTATGTGTTCGCCGCTCACCGCTAGTTTGGCATTGTGGCACCGTCTTTTCCTCTGGTGTGTGTCCGCCGTCCCGGGTTCGCTTTGCCGTTTCTCCTCCAGGCCAGAGATCCGTTGTTCCAGGGAAACAAACCTCTCGTCCATGGAATCAAGTTTCTGATAAAGGCTTTCGGAAAACTGGGTTATCTGGCGAGACAACCCGCTGATCGCGGATAAAACCGTCTCTATGTCTGCTGGTGAATCCTCCACATCTGACCCAACGCTGTTGGAGTCTCCGTTCCGAGATCCGTCGCTGCAGTAAAGCCGGTTTTGCTCAAAATACTCCGACTGACAGAGGTCATGTTGGCAGTCTTCACAGAGGTGGCGTGGTCTTGTCTCGGAGACGGCCATCTTCGTCGGGTTAAGGTTTAATATGAGTGGTAACCGCTTTAAATGCAGCACAGGAGGCGGTGGATTGCAAATACATGAATAATAATGAACCAGAGGACCAATGGGAAGAAAGATACCTTTTAATGGCAGGCAGATTTAGCATAAAATCGGCTCTGCTAAATATCTAGTTGATTTGACTAGAAACGGCTACATTTCTAGTATCCTGAATGGTAATTTAAGATAAATGCATTAACATCACGATTAGCTAAGAAGAACAATTCGAGATATCTTAAATTGCGTCATGGATTCATCATCTCAATAGTCACGAATTTATAATTATGGCAAGCAATTTTAACATAAACTCAGTTCCAACACACTTAACTAATCAATTTGTACAACAAATGTCAGCAACAAGGTAGTTCAAAGTGATTTATATCATGGAAACACAAAAATAAAAAATAAATACAGGATATTTTGACTTAACGGAATAATTATTCCATCCAAATATCTCTGACTAGTCAGGGTGTTAATTCAAGATATCCAGAACAGAAAAGGAATCTAGACTAAAAGTTACTTAGATGATTTAGGAATTTAGAAACTTCCTTAATCCTAAAAATCTCACTTTTAAAATATATCTTTGATTAAAGTTATTTTAAGTCAGAATAAAAAGGGAGATATCTAAAATTTTCATTATGACTACAGTCATAATTTAATTATTGATATCTGAAATATGTGTTTCAAATCATAAGTAATTTATTACAGATACCTTGAATTAAAGCTCCCGTACAATTTAATTGTAAATTAAAAATTTAATTAGAGATATCTTAATTAAGTAATATGTCATAAACCAATTCCACATATCTGGAATATGTGTGCTGAAGCCTATTTAATGTTAAAACGGTCTGCCATACATGCCATTATCCACTTTGACAGGATACAGCGATCCAGCCAATCACGGCTTCTCCTTCCAAAGACGTGAAGTTCGATTCAAATGCTAATTGGGGCCTGCCCATAGCAATGCATGGAGGCAGTGTCTGACTTGTAAAACAAGTCAGACACTGCCTCCATGCAATGCATGGCAGGCACCTATTGTTCTACACCCAATAGAATGTCTCTTTATTATATATTATTCTTCCATTACCGTTAATGCGGCTCGTACCGCTGCGTGCCCCCCCACACAAGTGGTATCAAAACGTGTCGTTTGTTCCCGGCAAGGGAGCTATTACTGGTGTTGGGGATTGGCGTCACGATGGCGAAGAAAAAAGCGAAAAACGAGCACACTTTCCAAACGTCGAAAATTAGAGTGTGAGTGCGGCTCCGCTAGAGTGCGAGACAGAGTGGATTTTTTACCCCCTACATAATTTTGAAATCGCCCTCACGCCCACAAATTTCGCCCGATTCGTATCAAACTCGGTCAGGACATTGATACGCATGCCTGCTCCGGTAAAATGTTTTCAAAATTTTGCTAGGTATTACGGTTTTCTGTCAAGGTGCTTCAGAGCGAAGTGATGCGACAGGGGAAGCTCACGCTCTGGACCATTCA
>CAEGAE010007431.1:0-11401 GCA_903067095.1 Girardinus metallicus
TGATCCTGCCTCTTTATTATTACATTGAATTAATTTCAGATTTTTGTATAACTTTTCTTCAAGTTAACAAAGTGAGCTGTTATTGTTACAGGTTCATTTTCTAAACTACAGAAAAGTAACTTAGAGAAGCTCAATGTGAAAAACTGGACTGATGTTGATGTGTGATAGTAAAACTGCTGTTATGTTAGATTTACCAATGTTTTATTTTATCTGTTTTTTATCCGATTACCCGATTAATGGTAAGAATAATCGATAGATTACTCCATTACTAAATTATATGTTTACAACAGCCCTAGTAAAAATGAATAGAACCACAAATGAACAAATAAATGAAGACATAAATATATGTGTATATATATTAATGAATGGGTGCAAAAATTACCGAATGAATGAATGAATACGGTAAACTGATTCATTCATTCATGATCCGTCATCTGAAAACTTACGAGTCAAATTCCAGCCTCCTCATTAACTATTCATCTAATTGTCATAATTAATTAATGTTACTTGGTTGAGGTTTGTTGTTTGGACTCCCAGTTCTTCCCAGTTAACCCTGACTGGATGAAAACTACTCTCCCAGTCCTGACCTGGTAGCGATCGATCCAGTTGATGTACTGCGTGAGGTCGATGGCGGTGCCCTTGTTGAAGGCCGTGACCTCGGTGACGGACTCGGCGAGCAGCTTGGCCAGCGTCACCCTCATCTCCTTCTCCACCAGCGTCAGCCACTCGTTGATCTTGGGGTGATCCGTGATGGAGACGGGCGTCTTGTACAGAACCTCCTCTCCCTCCCGGGACGAGATCCCCAGAACCTCGGTGTTGTCTTCGTTCAGCAGGATGCTCGACACACCGGCAAACATCTTCTTGAAATGTTTCTGGAGCTTGGCCACGTTCTTGCTGTTGCCGATGATCTCCAGCAGGTCCTCGTCTCCCACGAAGTAGAACCTGTCAGCAAAGATGGAGGACAAATGTCAGACATCGAAGGGTTAAACGTGAACGGTAATTATCGCAACAACACGAGGCTTTCCTGACTTCAGCTCACATGCTGTTTTAGAGCTAAAATTATATTTATTTCATTGAATAAATATTTATTCAGCTCATTTTTAAATTTCACTGAAGTGATCAGGATTAATATATGGAAAATAAGAGACGGGATAACGGATGGACGAGTGGACAGCAAAGGAAGAAGCCAAAGAACGAGTGAAGAAAAGATGGAAGGAAGGAAGGATACAGGAAGGAAATAAAGAAGAGAGGAAGTAAGTAAGGAAGGAATTCAGAAAATAAGCAAGGAAAAATGGATGGAATGAAATGGAAGATGAAAATTAATGATGGATGGATGAAAGGAAGAATAGTGCTAAAATGAAGGAATAAATGGAATGAAGGATGGTGGTTGATTTTTAGCTTTGACAGAATATGGAATAAAAGTCTGTAAATGTTTACGTAGACTTCCTGATTTGTTCCAATCATCAGCACCAGCGTACTCTGCTTCCTCCACAGCGCCCCCTACCTCGGGAAGGAAGATCTCTCCCTCTCCAGGTATTCTCCCAGAGCTTTCTGGATCTTTCCCAGCAGGTCGGCCAGTCGTTCCAGGGACCTCTGGACTCCCTGGATGTTCAGGACGTCCATCACCAGCGGTGACTTGGTCACCTTCTTCATGAGGGCCAGGAACTCTGTGCTGATGCTGCAGGACAGAGACGGTTCTGCTTCAGTTTTTACTGCCTTTAGCTCCATCTGCATCATTTCTAATCAAATTCTGCTTCACCTCTGGAATCTCTGCGTTTCTACAGGCAGCAGATGCTTAATGTCAGCGCTGCCGGTGAAGATGCCTTCCAGATAAACCCAGCGCCTCTGGACGTCGATCCAAACGTCAAACAGAGCCATGATGCGGTTCAGCTTGTCCTCCCAGCTCAGAGCGTCTTCCTCAAAGACCTGAAGAAGAAGAAGAGGAAAAAGAAGAAGAGTTAAAATATCATCCGACATCTGAAGCGTCTGAGGTTGAGATGAAGAGATGTTAGCCGTCGTTACCTTGTAGTAAGGAGACAGCTTCATGGCCGACACGCTGTTGATGTGCTCCTTGACTTTGTTGAACAGATCGTCCCAGCCTCGGATCAGACGGCACTTGTTCTGGTAGTTCACCAGGTCCAGTTCATACGAGTTCCACACCTCACGAATCTGATGGGACCAGAGACCCAGTTAGAGACCCGGTTAGAGAACCGAGAGAGTCCAGGAAGAAGGACAGATGGAAGGATAGAGGGAGGGATTGATGGATGTACAGCCTGGAAGAATTGACATATGTAAAAACAACAAAACGGACAGATGGATGATCATCTGATGGAAAGGTTAGACAAGTGAACTGTTGGATGGATGGAGGGACATGATGATGGGCAGATGAATGAAAGGATAAACAGACCAACGAATGGACAGATGAATAGCTGGACAGATAAACAGATGGATGGACTAACAGGAGGACAGATTAGTTGATGGAGGACGGATCATCAGGAATACCAATTGGTCGTTAAATCCGTGTCTCGTCCAGACGTCTCACCTGCTTCAGGAACTCCTCCAGCGCCATTTCTCCCTGAGCCACCAGCAGGACGTCCTTCACCACCATCTCGTTCTTCTGCAGATCCACGTCCCAGATCTGTCCCAGTGTCAGCTCCGAAAGCACCCAGTTCACATGCAGCCGCTTCATCAGCTGCTTCCAGTGGCGATCCTTCAGCGCCTCTGACTTCAGCTCGATCACCAACATGTTGACCTGGAAAAGGGAAGAACAGGAAGTGAGCTCTGCTTCCTTTAAATATAACAGCTGAAAGCCCGTTTCCTGACCTTCAGGTATCCCTTCAGTAGCCTCTGGACAAACTCGTAAGACGCATACTGTCTCAGTCGGGCCTGGAAGTTCTTCAGCTGGTTCAGGAGAGCATCCAGACTCTGGCGAAGCTGCAGCAACAACAACAACTTTAGCCTCTACAGAACCCAACAGTAAACACCACAGAGTTTTTATCCGTTTACCTTGCGAGGCTGCACAGAAACCCACGGCTGCTCCTTCATCTGGTCGATCTGCTCCCACACCTTCGACAGCTCAGACCACACCTCCTTCAGGTCATGCAGCTCCTCCAGTGCCACCTTAAAATGAGAGGTAGAAATGGTTAAAACAAGCTCCTGACCAATAGTTTTTAATCAATCAACACTCGAGGCGTCACCTGCACTCTCTCCTCGCTGCCGCTGAGCAGACCGGTATCGGTGAGCTCCAGCGCCTCTTTGGCCCGAGCGCACTTCTCCCTCTCCACCTTCAGGCGGCTGAAGTTGCCTTCATAGATGGTCAGAGACTGAAGGGCTTCTTCAGGACGCAGATTCCCCTACAAGAAAAACAACGTCAGACGCTAAAGTCTCTGAAATATTTTGGTGGTTTTGATGTGGGAGACGTTGGTCTTACTGCAACAGGTTTGGTCTTCTCCCAGTCGTTCAGGAGGTCCGTGGTGCGGTTCTCCACGGCTTTGTCCTCCTGGACTATTTTCATCTGAAGGTTGGCCACCTGCTGCTGGATAGCCGTGTCTTTGCGCTTCATGATGTCACTGAACGCACCCCATTCACCTTCGATGTTGTCGATGTAGAGCCAAGATGGAGGGAACTGGAAGCGCTGCTTCTCCAGCAGTCGCTGTCCGTTTCGGAACAGCTGCGGGAATAAAAGTTGGTAAGGGACACGCAGACCCCAGAGCCAAACGTCAGAGGACGGCAAATCGAAAGGCTTACCTCCACGTTCTTCTCAAACTGCTTGATCTTACGTTTCAGGGTCTGGACATACGTGATGAAGTTGACGGCGTCCGAGGTGCTTGCCGTGTCCACAGAATGCTGCTCAAGATCTTGACGAGACTGGGAAAGGAAATCAACATTTCTGTCAAGTAATGATGACAATTTAATATATTAAGAGATGCACAAAGAAATTATCCGATGAACCAAATCTGCAAGTTTTTAGTTTGTCAGCTTTGCTTACAACACCACCACTATTTTTTATTTTTAATTAAGCATTTTTAACTTTTCTTACTCGTTCATTTAAATAATTTCCTTTTTATGAAAATCTATGCATTTTTCTTCAACTGATTTATTTTGGTAGTAATAAATCTTTAATATTGTTTTGTGAAAAACGTTTCCATTTTCATCGAGTCAGTTTCATGCTGAATGAACAAACAGAACACCATTAAATTTCACCCTCCGTCACTGAACATCCTGACTTTGCAGCAGCTTTCTGGAAAACATCAGATCTACGTTCTCTAGGGAAAACACTAACCGCTAATCCCTAGAACAAAATGCCTTTCGGAAATCATGAAACCTTTCTATATGCTTGCTCACACAGAGACTCGTATCTCTTCCGTTTGTAATAAAATATTCAAAGCCCACTCTGATTTTCAGATCAAAGCTCACCTTGGAGATCTGGGAATGGAAATCCTGCATGTTCTGGCCGAGCATCTGACCGAACTTGCTGAGGACTTCTTTATGCCAGGAGTCGTATTTTAAGTTGACCTTAGACTGAACCTGTTGGTGGGGGTCAGAAAATAAAGTGCTTAAAAACGTCACAACAGAAAGGGAATAAACCCAGAGAAGCTGCCGTCGTTGTTACCTTGCCATAGTCGATGATCACTGGTCCAAAATCTTTTCGAGTCTCTGCATTGTCGAAGGTTCCACGCGCTTTGCGGATCTGGACCAGGAGGGCCTGCCACTTGGTTAGGTCTTCACCCAGACGGTTGTAGATGTTTTCAGCCTGCATGTCCCACAGGCACTGGTACTGCAGCCACACCTGGGCAGGAAACACACCGGGAGGATAACTCAGTTAATCAGTTAAAAATGCATCCCAGCTGTTCATTTAAAATGACTCCTACCTTTACGTACTGCTCCACTTCTCCAACTATGTCCTCCACCGCGTTGTAGGATTCCTCCAGGGCTGCAGGACCATCTGGCATCCTGGTGAGGGCGTTACGGTAGAACTTCTCCTCCTCTGACAGCTCGTAGTGGACCCCCACCTGATGCAGGAGGACAGACTGGTTCAGGTAACAGCAGCAGCAGAACCAGCAGGTGTTTTAGTAGACGATCCCTGCCTGGTATCGTTGGCTCTGAATCCTGGGCAGGGAAAGGATGATGGTCTTCCAGGCAAACATCTCCTGGTAGAGCTTGTAGCGGCAGTCTTCGATCGGTGGATTCAGATAGATCACCTGGTTGGTGATCCTCAGCTCATGGACAATATTCTAGAAATTAAAAAAGGTGCGGTGTTCAGGTGTGTTCAGATATTTATATTTTTAAACTAAGAGGTGACAGGGTTACCTTTATCTTGGGATCTCCTCCAGGTTTATGTCCGGCCTGAGGCGCCTCTGTGTCCATGTCCACGTCGGCTTTGTCCTCCACCTGTCCACGGAGCACCTGGGTCCAGGCCTTCAAACCGGCCTGGAGCCGCACGCCGAGGATGCGCTCAATCTGAGAGGAATCAGCGTTTATGAGCACACTTAGGGTAAAACAGCAAGCAGAAGAACTTATTTACATTTTGCTAAACTACAACCAGAAAGTTCAGCAGGTTATGCTGTGATTTTAGCTTTATGACGTGATCGGTGCCTCCCTGAGTCAATGATTCATAAAATCAACTTGTTTCTGATGTTATGTGAATATTCCTGCACCTGCTTTGCAAATTGTCTCAGATTGGATGGACAACATCTGTATTCAGTTTATCTTTCATGAAGGACAGATGTGTGGCGTTAATAGTTGAGCTGCAGTTTCTGCAGGTCTTCTACAACCGTTTATGTAGAACAGCATGTCTAAATAAGTTCACAGTTATGTCACAATCTTTACATTTTGGCTTGGATGTTATTTTAGCACTTAATGCTGCTTTAAATTTCTCTATAACTTCCTCCCTTTGGTCTTCTTAATGCCGTTTGTTCTCTAACAAACCTCAGGCCTTCAGAGAACACCTGAGATTGATCAGATGTCTTCTGAAGGTAATTGGTTGCAGTGGTTTTATTTAAAAGCATCGTTGAACTTTGTGTTTGCAGTCTGAAAGGAGACTGAATCATTTTGGAAGCCATTTGGTTCATTCTGACTTGCATACCTCAATGTCCAGCTTGTTGACCCAGATGGGCAGGTTGGAGTAGGAGTGCAGGTTGAGGTCATCCACAGCTTTCTGAACCCGGTTCAGGATGTCAGAGAACGTCCTGTGGTCGAACATGCAGGTCTCCAGAGAGCGGACCTCCAGATCGATCTTCTCTTCAATCAGCAGAAGGTCATCAACCTGGAAGCAAGAGCAACACACACACACAGTTCAGTATAATAAATTAAATAATTTTAACGTCAGGCTTTATATCACAGACGGCTGACATGGTGGCATCCTGACCTTCTCCTGGAAGTTGAAGACGGTCTCAGCCAGTCTCTGGACATACGGATCCAGTTTGTAGGACTCCCAGACCAGCGTGATGCCCTCAGTGATGAGGGCCTGCACCTCCTTCTTCAGGCCGGCCACCAGCAGCGAGATGGACGACCGCTCCTCCACCTTCTCACAGGTGCGCTCGTAGGTGCGCACGCTCTCGATCAAAGAGATGGCGAAGGGGTAGAGCTGGTTGGCCTGGTGGGCCTTGTTGACGATGGCCAGAGGAACCCGGAAGCTGAGCCACTTCAGGTTGCGGACCTCCTTGGATAAGGTGATGATCTCTGGGAGGAAGTTGACTTTAAGCTTCAGCATGTTTCCGGTCCTTCCACGAGCTCGAGTGCTTTCGATGGTGAAGATCCGTCCAGACACGCCCAGGTTACGCTGCTGCACCTGAAACACAAAGGAACCGCATATCAGATCTCTTCTACAGATAAACTGTATAAATTGGTCCTTAAAGGCAGCATCTGTATGTTTTGACATTTTTGTGCAAGTTTGTTTACTTCTGAATAAGCCTGCCACAGTAAGAAATAAATCAATTAATTCGAATTGACCATATTTGTTGCTAGTTTGCCGTTTTTGTTCCCCCAAAGTACTAAACTCATAGTTTTGCTCATTTTCCCTCTCAGAACAATGATGAATATTTTTTGAAGGGTAAGTATTTACAGAGACTTCATAATTAATTTTATTTATTTATATGTACGGTTTTAATTAAATTCATTTAGGTCCTTGGATATTTAAAATGTCCTCCAGTTCTTTAGAAATTAAGGTTTATTGGTCTTTAACAGAATGTACTTGCCTTATTATGCCAATATCGTAATTATATGAGTTGAAAATGGTATCAAAACACAATATTTATTGCAAGAATTTCTGGGAAAATTTATTGTCAAGTAGAATTTGTTATTGTGACAGGCCTAGTTCTGCCATATTTTGTCTAAAACCGCCTCAGTTTGTAGATTTGTCACTTGTGTGTTTTTTTTTTAAATAAAAAGTCACTAGAGGGTCTGAAAATTCACCAAGTTGGTAACATTGTTTTTCTGTTTCTGACCTCAGCTCCACTTAACGCTCTCTGATCATTCCCACATTTGATCCTCTGTGTTTTTTTTCAGTTACGCTTTAAAAAAAACAACTAATAGTTTTAAAAGTCTTTAAAATATTCCCTACCTTGCGAGCCCAGTCATCAAATATCTCCTGGGTGTTGAGCTTGGCCCTGAAGCTGTCTCCGTCCTGCTTCAGCTTCAGCCCCTCCACGTGGTTCTCCCAGCCTTTTCCCAGAACGTCCTCCACCCTCTTCATGTACGCCGTCAGCTGCCGGTCGATCTGCTTGGCCCAGATGATGGAGCCGGACACGGGCGGCAGGTCGCGGACGTGGCTCATCTTGCAGGCCTGACTCTGGGGGTACTGAACTTTGAACTTGTCGTGCAGTGACTCGATGTCGTCCTTCACGCGCTGGATGAGCTGCGTCTGGTACTCCCGGATGGCGCCGCGGATGTGGGGGCGCACGAAGAGCGCGTTGAAGCGGGAGAAGATGCGGAACATCTCGTTGGCGTTCTTGGCGGTTCCCAGCTGGTCGCGCAGGCGGGCGGTGATGCGGGTCTCCACGCGGTCGATGCGCTCGTCGTAGCGCTTCATGGCCGCCTCCCAGGCCTCCATCCCTTCCTTGGACACGTCCAGGCCGTCAACCTCTTTGACGTTCTCATACGCCAGGTTGACCTCTTCGATGGCGTTGGCATCAGCTGCATCAAAGAGGACTCCAGCTACTTTCATGTCTTCAGGCTCACCGGTTTCTCCAGGAGCGTGCTGTTGCACGGCGGAAACCTGCAAACAACAATCAGATTATTAAATCCAATCAGTAATAGGCTGATCATTGAAGAGTAAACATCTGTTCACCTTAATAACTGAAGGATGAATGTGAAATCAATAATTAATATAGTAATAATTGAACTGGGTAGGTCAGAAAACAATTAATATAGTAATAATTGATGGGTGAACAACTGAACAGGATCATTATCATAGTAATAACTGATCGCCGTTCACCTGTGGACGCAGCACCCGGACGATGACGGCCCTCAGCTGCTCATGCTGCCTCCTGAAGCGCCTCATGTGGTCCAGTCGAGACTGGAGCTTCCTGTGGGCGGGGCTCAGGCGCCACACCATCTTCAGGTTCTCCTCCCGCTTCCTTTTCACAATGTCCCTCAGGAGCACCTGCAACTTCTCGTACTCATCCTCCCAGGTCTGGAACACCTCAAAGCAAGCCACCATCACCTGTGCATGGAAAGCGGAAGCCTCAAAACTAATTCAACAGGAAAGAGGCTGAATGGAGATGCAACACCACCAACCTTCTCAAACTCCTCGTAAGCAACATGCATGAGCTTTCTGGTTCCCAAAACTTTGAGGAGCTGGGAGCTCAGGTCCCTGGAGATGGCCTCCACCAGACGCAGCGCTCTCTGGATGGGGTACTTGGTGTTCCTGATCTTTTTCAGGTGAGTGAAGATGGCGATGAGAGCCTGGCGGATCTTATCCAGCTCTGAGGCGGAGAGCAGGTCGTTGAGAGGGAAGTCTTTCATCAGAGGATTGTAGTCGTTCACAGTTTCCACTGCCTGCTTCAGACCTGCAGGACAAAAACAGAATTTTAGGGCTGCAGCTGACGATTATTTTAAAAACTCATTATTCTGACAATCTCAGGAATAAAGGTGGCCTCACTGTGCAGGTTTTTTATTTAACTGTGCAAACCTTTTTTAAATAAAAGATTAGAAGTACATTAAAAATGTACAGTTCATTTTTTTTAACAGGAGAACATTTTATCATCTAAAATGCAATAACAGCATTTTTTAATGAACGCCAACAAAGAATGCATCTACATCTAAATGCTTCCAGTGATCAATACAGTGTATAACTGATCTGTTATTTTTGACTAACTGATTAATAATTAGACAACAAAAAGTATGTAAGGGATTTTTAGGTTTTTTTTCACTGAATTTGAACCAAGTTCATCTAAACCTATTCTGCTTCCGGAGTTCTGGGTAGAAGATATTTACAGAAAAAGGGTTTATCTACTGTTAAATGCAAAATGTTTATTTGTTTTACAGTTTTGAATTACTGCGACAGACTGGTGACCTGTCCAGGTGACCCCGCCTCTCACCCGGAACGTAGCTGGAGATGGGCACCAGCAACCCTCCCGACCCCATTAAGGGACAAGGGTGAACAAAAAATGGATGGATGGATGGATGGATGGATGGATGGATGGATGGATGGATGGATGGATGGATGGATAGTTTTGAATTAACTGCTGCTCTGACTGCATTGTTTTGAGTCTGTGTACCCCGGTTAACGATTAATCCATTACTAAATTAGTCAGCGATTATTTCAATAATCAATTATTGTTTCAGGTTCACAGTTTTAATAAACCGTAGATAGAAAATGAAACAACAATGTCGCTGTGGAAGCGGTTTTCCCTCACCAGTGTCTGTATCAAAGCTGACGGTGGCATGGAAGCGTTTGCCGTGTTTGAGGATGTCCAGAGTCAGCAGAACCTCGGGGCTCTCCCTCTTCTCCTGGATCCGGTTCAGAGCTCTCTCCAGGTTCAGCCAGAAGCTGATCTCCTGCAGGGCCGTGCCTGAGGCCGGATCCCGGTCCAGCTTCGTCACCTGGCAGGGGGAGTTAAAGAAGAGTCAGAGAAAACGTCTTGAAAATAAGTCAGAATTCTTGGAGGCTTTTCTCACTTTCTGGATTTCTCTGATCCAACGGTTCACTCCGGACTGCAGCTGATTCAGGAAGGTGGGATCTTCCACTTTATCGCCAAAGTCGGTGACCTTCGGCTTCTCCCCACGCTCGTAGCACTGCTTGGCAACGTTTACGATGTTGGCGTGGATGAGCAGGCTGATCTCAGGAATCTCAATGTTCTGCTGCAGGTGGAGAAGACCCATCTCCAGCTCTGCGATCTTTTTCTCCACAGAAGGAGCCATCTTATCCCCGTCTCTACAGGCCGCCGCAGAGAACATTGTAAGGTTACGTTCACCACCCATCATCTCTTCTCAAGAGCAAAGGAAATTATTGTTTCGTCACCTGTCGGCTTTGCCAGACTCCCGGATGTAGGACTTGAAGAAAGGAGCGACAGCATTGCTGATGAAAGAGTGAAGAGTCTCGTAGGGGGAATCCTCGCTCAGGGTCAGAACCCGAACCTGAGTGGATATGGGCTTGTCTGCGTCAATGACACCCGTCCTCTTGATCAGAGCCAAGCTGGAAAAGACGGGATCAGATCCATTTGTGTCCAACCGAACCTGTGGTGAACCAAAGCTGTGCGACGTCCAGGAAAATGTAATCACCTGTTAGACTTGATGCCATAGTGGATGTCGATGCTGATGTTGTAGCTGATGCACTCTTTCTCCTCTTCGCCTTCGTCTCCAACGTCCTCTGTGAGAAGAACACAAAAACAAATCCAACAAACTGAACGAGAGGAGACTGGTGTCGATATGGACTTTGATTTTATATTTACTGCAATAACAATTAAAAGGAGATGTTTTTATCTCCTAAAAGTCCCAGCCCTAAAAATTAGGGCTGGGACTTTAATAAGTTCATTTCAATTAATTAATTGCAGAGATTTTGTACAGTAAAAATGTTAAAACGATTAAGGACTTTTTTTTATACATAAACAGCTTCAGATGTAAACGCCGGTTCTAAGGCCGCTCACTCCAGCTCTAACGCCGGAATAAGCCCTAAGTGAACCTCCGAGCGCTTGAGGAGGGAGCAGTAGAGAACGGCTGGCCGAAATTAACGTCCATAAATCGGATTAGCCTTGAGCTAAACGCCGCTTAGTGGAGCTCCAGTATCCAGCTTGAAGCTAATATCCAACTAGAAGCTGACGTCACTGTCGTATCAAGGCATGCGCGATCTGATCTCCAAATGATGCCCCGCCTCTTCCGTGACGTCACTCTCACATACAAAAGGTGAGTCTATATTTTATTAGTTTATATGTGAAATCTTAGTCTTTTATGTCTGCATGTG
>CAEGAE010007434.1:0-58624 GCA_903067095.1 Girardinus metallicus
CATTGATACAGGTAATGAGTGGAGGACAGAGGAGCCTCTTATGGAAGAAGTTACAGGTCTGTGACAGCCAGAAATCTTGCTTGTTTGTCGGTGACCAAATACTTATTTTCAAATAAATTCTTTAAAATTCAGACAGTGTGAATTTCTGAATTTTTTTTTCTCATTTTGTCTTTCATAGTTGATGTCTACCTATGATGTCGATTTCAGGCCTCTCATCTTTTTAAGTGGGCGAACTTGCACATTTGGTGACTGACTAAATACTTCTTTTCCTCCACGTATCTTCTGAAATGCATCATAGATAAATGTTTTTTCTGCTTGTCGCAGCAATAAATGCTTTTATTATGTCTGTTAGTTTTGCTGTGTCATATGTCCGTTAAATGATTAGTCATCAATTTTTTTGCTGCGTCTTTGTACGACAATAAAAAAAAGTTGACACCAGCACATTGAAAGTAATTATCTACACGAAGATCTTTTTTTTTACTGAAGTGTAGAGAGGCTCTAAAATTATTAGTTTATATTCATCTATGTACACATGTTATTACTTCAGTTCTATTCTGTTTAAGTGAACATATATTTACAGGGTAAACTTTTATTTTTCTCCTATACTTCTACTTTATAGTTTTGTATACGTCTGTTGTATAGTGTTTGCCTCTTACAAAATTATTCTGTTTTTGCTTTTTTGGTTTTGATTTTTGTATCAGTTTATCAAACACATTTTAATACTGGATGAATCTGAGTAAAACAAAAAATTATTTTAAAAGAAATCCAAAACTAGTTAATCCAATGCGAAAAATCAGTTTCCACATAAATATAAGTCCTAATGACACAGTCAGCAGTAATGGCTATTATCAAGGATTTGAGATAATCTGAAACTTTTAATTTTGATTAAATACAAAAAGAAGAAATCTGTAAAGGGGCAAACACTTTTTCACAGCGCAGTAATTATATCCCACTGTGATCTTGTAAAGTAAAGTAAATCTGACACTTCCTCCACATACCAATAAGTGATAATAGGGATTTTTATATGACTATGAATAGTAAATAGTAATAGCAATAGTTTCCATTATTTACCTGTGTTTGGATTGTATATATGTTTTCATCTTTTTTTTTTATCACAAACCTGCTGCAAATGATCAAATTCAAGAAAACTATAATCCACAAAAAGACATTGTGTTTTCTAAACCCTTTATCTGCAGCAATTTTAAAACCACCTGCTGCACCTGACACTAAAGCCCAAGTTGAAACCCAACCCGTTGATGCTCCTCATACCTAACATCAATAGAACTTTGAAGCACTGGGTCCATGTTAACTTTCTTTAAGGTTTTTAGATCTGCAAAGTACAAAACAGCTTTGCTGGGAGATACATAGTTCAATACTCACACTCACTGAGACACCAAACATCGCAGAGAACATCGAAGTGGATCAGTAATAGTCAAAACCTTCAGAATTTCCACTTTCATAACGCTGGTGTAATAATCTGACCTTCTAACAACATTTTATATAACTTTATTACACTTTTGATACATGATAGTTGACCAATCTTCCCTATATAAAAACAGCAATGATCAAAAGAACATGAGTACAGTTTAAGAGATATTAAAACATTTTTATGGTCATATAAAACCGCTCACACGTTAAAATGCCAGTGAGAAACAATGTTTTTAAACAAGTTTTAAAAGCAACAAGACTGTGTGTAAAGATGGAGCAGTTCACAACGGAGGAACTGATAAACCTATAATAAAAGATTATATCAGCTAATAAAACAAATTAAACCGTCAACCGGTGGAGCAGGGCCAAAATGCAAGAAATATACTTCTGATTGCAAATTGTTAAAAAACTGAACTGCAGGTTTTTGTACCATCTGTAGGCAACCATCACAGTAATCCAATGTTACTTTTGTTGAAAAATGTTTCTATTTCTCCACACTATTACGTTTGTCAAAGAATAATTTTGGCAGCCGAAGAGGTGCAGACGTAAGAGTCAAAGGAGTTTAGGTAGGAAACTGTGAACAAATTTATGGAACCAGCTGTTGATAGAGGCATTGTGATTTCTTGGTAGATTCAAAATAAGAAAACTGGAGAATTTGACTTAAACTGTAAGAATGACTTATGATGATGCCGTTATCCAAAGTCCAGCAAAAATATTTTTGGCCCCAAAATGCATCTTATAGCAATTAACTATTTGAAACTGAATATTTTTAAAGCTGACATGGTTAAATAAAATTTACTCTGAAGACAATTTGTAAATGAGTCAGAATTAAAAAAGTGTAACTTTTCAGTGTTATTTCTTTGAACGGCCTCTGGAGGGCGCCAGTATATTGTTTTTAGAGGAGACAACACAGTTAATTGTACGGATGCATTGATTTATGACAACTAATACAGTGCTTCATATAAATTTCAATAAATAATTTTGCACATAATTTTTGCAAATATTCATTGTGCTTTCTCTACTTATGCACCTCCTCTATAATCCTGTTTTAACCCTCCAGCTTTAGATTAGTAAAGTAACATGATCCCCTTTAAATGAGAGCTGACAGCGCTAACGCACATCTCCCCAGCTTCCACCTGCTGGGATACCCACTTCATGGTCTGCAGGTTGACCTGCCTTCCCAACAGGACGCAGCATTATCTCACGGTGGGAGTCTGTTCTGCATGCCCCCTCCTCCCAAGTCCTCAGTGTCTGCGATCAACAAGGGGCCTGTGCAATATCTGAAACTGCAGAGGCTGCTGGGGTGGGGTGTGACTCGAGCTTCGGGGAAGCGCATTTGTTCCTGATTCAAGAAAGTTTTTGAGGTCAGACCGAAGAACTTGCATATAAGTTTGACGAGTTGTACATGTAGTAAGGTCGTAGCATAAGAACCAGCCAGTCGATGACGTAACTTGTATTCTGTTTATTTACTTAATATTAGGTTTATGTCAAAACATAAAACATCGGGTGCATATTCCAACTTCAGTTTGAACTTAGCCATTAAAATTCCGGCAAACCAAAAATACAAATTTTTTGTTTCACTCTGCAGTGTCAGTTCTTTGTTACTTTAGTTAAAAGGTGGAATAAAGGAAGAAAGCAATGTTTTTATGGGAGATATGTGTGACCAGGATCAGCAGTCATTCATTAGGAAAGCAGAAAACCTCAAGAAACATAAAAAGTTCTAACATTTAAATACTTTGATCTGTAAATTTAAATTAATAGGATGTGCAGACGATGCAGAAATTTGGGGTGAAAATATTTTCCTGTAAAATAACCACGAGTAAAAGAGCCCAGCTTCCAAAACGCATAAAGCAGAAACGCTCTAATTTTTTTTATAACATTTTTAATACATTACATTTCTTTTACCATTATAACCTGTTAAAAAAACAAAAAAACATTTGCTGATTACTTAAAGTCTGCACAATAAATTATATTGTTAATCAGCCAAGAGGCTGTTGGTAACTGTGTAGGAACTGCCATCAGGCAGGAGACGGAGCAAACATGAGGAAGAAGATGTTCCGGACAATTGAGATTAAAGTTGATCTTTGCGTCATACTCATAAAATGATCATTCAGGAGAAAAACACACCATCTCCATGGTGAAAAACAAAGGTGGTAGCATCATGCTGGGAGGATGCTGATCTCATTTTAGCCCTCTTTTTTTAAGTCTCTTATAACAATTACAACAAAGTCATGCTCTCTCCATCACTTTTATGTTACATCTGGAATCGTAAGATCCTCTGTGTTGTTTTAGAGGCCATAATGGACTCTGACTCCTTAGAAACTACTCCCTATTCAGGCCTTTAGTCCAAAATGCCTGAAGATGAGCTACTTCTGATCCAAATATTTTATTCTTCAACTAGGGTTCTTCTAAATAGATCTTGTTTGTTGTTAAGCTGCTTAAGTATACACTTGATTTATTAGATACACCTTGGTAGTTCTGTCTCTGACCCCTTTTCAACTAGGTCTCATTTCTATGTGGAATAGATTAAATAAGGTGTCTGAAACATTCCTTAAAGATTTTGCTCCAAATTGACATGATAGCATCACATCATTTTGTCAACTCCCCAACCACAATAAAAAAATCTCCCGGTAAAGGTTGAAAATCCCAGCAGATCAGTAGTTTCTGTAACACAAACCAGCCTCTCTGACAACAGCAAACATGTAACGTTTAAAGTCATCTCAATGGACTTTGCAAGACTGAAGGATCTAGTCTATGTAAATTAACATTATTTCAGTTCTATGCAATCAGATGCAACTTAAATCCCATTCATACTCATTTTGATGCTCAGTTCAAACTTTATCAACTCATTTTTGCCATTTCTCGACACCAGAATTGAGCTCCCACCGCGTTGTTGACCGTTTTGCTATTTGTTTGAACAACGATTAAACAGCCATACCTGATAGTGGTTGTATGGTGAGTGATTTATCCTAAATTCCTACCAATCTAAGGTCTTGTAACATTTTCCCAGGTGTGGCAAAATGACTTCGCAGTTTCTTTGTTTTCCAGGGTTGTGCAACAAATGCATCAAAGTCATGATTCTGGGTCCAATTATGGTTCAATGACCCAAATATCAGCTGAAACTTTTTGCATGCTGACTTCATCACAAGAACCATTAATTTAACAACACACTAGGTCATTTCTTTTTTGAAACCTTTTTTTTTTCATTGTAAACCGCAGCAGATGGAGTGAAGTTCCTCATTATGTCTATATTAGCCTCATATGTACAAATAAATAAAACAGGGAACACATTTGCTGCTCTGCAGAACTCCATTCTGCACTGATGCAAAATTCAACTTGATGCTCCACTGTGGCTTTAATTAAATTCTTGCTGGGTGAGAGTCTCCCCTTTGAGCCATGAAAGGAGAATGATTGTGATTGCAAACCACAGCGTGCCATCTTTTCTCTCTGTACCCTCTGCTGAGAAACCTCATGATGGAGCACCTACTCTGGTGAGGAGTTTGTTTTTTTTTTCCCACACAAAATGTCTGCTGTTCCTGTGTTTGTTAGTTTTGTTTGCGAGATCAAATTTTACACACTTGGATCCAGTTTAACATAATAATCTTTTAAAATTCACAATTGAATCGGGTTACTAGATTTTGTTTTTACATCCCAACTCAGGAGAAGGTTATTGTTTAAAGTAGATGGGATTCTGGAATTCGTTCCAAGTAAAGTAAGAAGGATTATTTTTAATCCAAAGATAGAAATGTGATACTTGAAGAATGTCTCCAGCTGTGCTGTTGGAACCAGCACTTTCTGCTTCAAAGATCAGAAGATGTGTTGTATTCTAGGGTTTTAATGCTAACTAACAAACTTGATGCAAATAGAAATACTTTATGGTAGGGCTGCTCAATATATCAAAAATATCTTCATTGCAATATGATATGATTCATCTGTGATGAAAATATCAGTATTTTCTGATATCTTCATATCAGAAAATACTGCTTAGAGTACAGTATCTGTTGGTTAATATATTCCAAGTCTGACAAACTTGTATTTTTCAAGTTAGTGTAATATTTATCCAGTTTGAGAGAGTTTTAAGGCAGCAGATATTTACACCAGTCACTAATTACCCAAAATGCTGAAGGTCACAGAGTGATGGAAGCAGATGAGGAGAGGAAAGAAGAAAATAGACAAGTAATATTATTGTCATCACAATATTTACCAATATTATTACCAGTGTAAGATTTTCTAATACGCAGCTCTAATAAGAAACGTCAGTGTTGGAGCATAATTATCATGGCTTATCGTGTTCATTGTGTTTTCCCATTCATCTGCTTTATAGACAAGCCTTTATCTTGTCGGGTAAAGAGGCTTGTCTTAGGACCTTTTTCTAAACTTTCAGCATTCTCTGTCATGGTGGCTCAGGTCAGCATTGGCAAATATAAATTACTTTGACATCCCTAAGTCTAACATGTTGACAGAGACCTTTTGATCATATTTTCTAAAATAAAACCCTCAAATGTGTTTCTTGGATCTTTTGGCTTTAGGCTGATAACCATTTTTTTTGTATAATTAAACGTATAATGATAAATGGTTATTTTTTGGTGTTTTTGTGTTAGTCATATGCTCCCTTTAATAATGAAACATATGCTGAGAGACTTAGAGTGAATCCTCATATAATTACTGAGAGAAAAAATACACTTGTAAAGTCAGTTATATGTTAATATATTATATCTGTGATGAAAATCTACATTTTGAATTCAATGGATTTTGTTTTAAAATGTATCTTTGTCTGGTTTTCTTCTGGTTCGTGGCAATTCACAAACTTCTGGTACCATCCCACCCCCTTGTGGCAGCAATGCCGCATTACGTCCAGGTGAACCCATAGGCAGCCCAACCACCTGTTGAAATTCGCATAAGTGTTAAAGCTTCAAGCAGTTATTTTTAAATGCCAACAATAAAATTTGTGTTTTGTCACAGACTTGTGATAATTACAGATCTTTTTTTTTTCTGGCAGGAGAATTAAAGAATCTTTCACTCCTGCAACAAACATTCACTTGCCCAGAAAATGCTTAGAGCTATGCACAAACCCAGGTTAATTAGTTTAAATGATAAAAAATAAAAAATCTCAACTATTTTTATACCCAAACTGTCCAAAGTTGTCACCTTAATGTAAAAGAAAAGTGGTTACAAGACTGCAATTATATTCACAAAAGTACGTTTGAAGGAGTCATATTTCAGCTTTCAGGATTGGCAGCATATAGCTGTCGGGCTCAGTGTTCTGTATTGCAATATTGATACACAAATCACAAAAAAGAACGTCTCTAATGTGGATAAAATGACAAACAGCATGTGTTGTTCATTTTAAAAGCCAATTTGCATCTAAATGTATCAGAGAACAAGTAAAGTCTCCAATAATGGAATGTGTGTGAGTGTGCTTGGGTGAATATGGCTGTAATGTAAAGGGTTTTGAGTGGTACGGCGCACTAATATTCAGTCCACTGATATCGCAACGGAATAGTCTTTTATTTTTATATTTATTTATTTTTTAATTCATTGTTAACTTTTTACTTTATTCTAGTATCTTTTGTGTTTTATCCTGTTTTATTCTATGTATTTTAGATGTTTTTTTTATTTCACCTAATGTATTTCACTTTGGTTATTGTAAAGGTCTATATAAATAAAATTATTCCTACTATTATGTAAATATATTTCAAAATCCCTTCAAAGTTAACATTGGATTGGATTTTTGATTCATTTTGATAAATATGTAATTATTTATGATATAATCTTTTAAATGACAATAAATTAAGTACTTAAGTATTTATTTGCTATAAATACTTAAGTTATTTACCATCTTACGGTAACGTCATTAAACAATGGTGATTACAAACTAAAAGGTAATAAGAGATAATATACTGCATCTCTACAAGTGTATAGAAATGATTACAAAGTACAAAATCTATTTTTAAATATATTTCTCTAGTTGTTGAAATCTGAGTTTGGCAGAATGCTTCACGTTATGAGTAGGAATCATCTGCTGTTGCAAACAACTATCATACTGAAAGATATTGGCTGGCATCACTGTTTCCTTTCTAAACCTTTTCTTCTCCATGCAGAGTAAGTGGTAGCTCCGCTAACAGGATGTTGTTCGGCTCCAGTTTGAGGCCACTGCTGAGTTAGGAGGCACACCTCCAGAGGGAATCCTTGCATCCATGTCTGAAATCCCTCCTTGCTTTTATTGGGATCATTATCGCAAATATTGCCTCTGACAGAATCAATTTTCTTGTTTTGAGCTCTGCAGCGCCGTATCTGTTAAATGTCGGCTTCTTCCTCTGAGAATCCCGCTTTGCAGGCCTCTGCACAGAATAAAGCAGGAATGGAAAGTGGAGCAGGAAATTGAAAAGAGGGTTCCTGTTGTGTTGTGGAGACTGCTGTGCCTACTGCTATTTCCTCTGAACATGCCAGCATGGTGGATTTGCCAGATGTATGAGTTTGTGCCCCATCTAATAACCCTAACGGCCCTTGAGGGGAAAATTTTGGTCAGAGACGTTCTCCTGTATTGTTGCCGTTTCAAAGCTCCATTACATTTTATAGCTGTGGCACTGACGTGGTGTGTAATTTGGCATCTTTGGTCCATCTTGGCTGCTTCTGTGCAGGCTGGTTGGCGGCGGCACTTCAAAGGACATGAAGGAGGATGCACAGAGCAGCTGGCGTGCAGCTTGGTGTTTCCATGTGGCTTACAGGGAGCTCACAAATGTTTACCGAAGGCCACAAATGGTTTAGAGCTTCTGCTGATTATAACACTTCATTTTTAGAAGTGGAAAGATGAACTTGCACAATCTGTTTTTGTTTCGGTTTTTTAGCAAACAGAGGCAGCCACAATATGAGAACAAGAATGAAGTTGAATGGGAAGAAGGAGAAGTGTTTTATGCAGAATTAATATAAAAAGTTAAGTCTTGTGTGAGCCTGTTAAAATTCTTCCTGAAAATCAGGTGTGGATCTACGCACACACCGAAAAGGTCTGAACAACTTTGTCTGGAAGGTCGACTTGTTAGACACTTCTAATTAGGTCTAGCTGTTTGGTGTGCCGCTGGTCTCCAGGAAACAATTTGCAGCAGCTCCACCATGATAGGATGTAGACCTCTATTCTCCCACCAGGCCCACTCACCCTGCTGGGTAAAACATGTGCTTCTGGCTCCTCACGTTGCAAAACAAACCAACAAACAGCAACTTCCAGGCTCACCAGGTACACAACCAATTCATTCCTGCAGCATAAACTTTGGAACATGCAAAAGTTTTTGTACTCTTTGAGATTTGGTAATATAATAACAGTGAACTATTTGTTTCCTTCATGACCAGGCCATGTAAAATAAAATCATTCCAATCTTTCGCTCCTGTTTTATTCTTTATTTATGTGTAAATAAATATATACTAGCACACCTAAAATAAATTGAATGTTCTGTAAAAGTTTAATAATTGAGGAGTTGATACTCATATATTATGCAGAATCATCCCGCATAATTTTGCTGATTGTTGCTTACAGATGAAGAAACCCTAATATTCACTGTCAGAAAATTAGAATAGTGTGAAAAAGGTCATTAAAGGAAACTCATGATGTCACACCCTAATCAGCTAATTAACTCAAAGCACCTGCAAAGGTTCTCACTCTGCATCAGTGGGCTACACAGGGGAAAACGGCTGACTTGAGAGTCATGGACACTGCCACCAAAGGTCATTGCTGAAGAAGCTTGTTAGTCACAGAGTTCTGTATCTAAGTGTATTAACAGAAAAGTTGAGTGTAAGGAAGAAGTGTGGTAGCAAATGGTGCACCAGCAGTAGGGAGAAGCGAAATTGACTCCAGAAACACAGACTAATACAAGACATGGACTAGGTCTTGTATTTGTGTTTCTGATAACACAGAAACACAAAGAAAACTTAACTGTAACAAGAACTACTGACACTTCACAATGATGTATTCTCTTTACTCAGAAATTTGATCCAAGTTAATGCATCAGTTTAATAAAACAACATTCACCTGATTATGTCTTTTATATTGTTTGAGGTCCACTCCAGGTCCACTCCAAGTGCAGGCAGAAGCTGAGTTCTCATTTTGCTAAATGAAGCATTTATTTAATCAGCAACAAAGGTGGAACCTGCAGGGAAACTTTGGATGAAATTTACTTGAGTGCCACTCAGTTTTATAGGTCACATCTCAAACCAAACGCCTGATTTACTGACGGCTTTCACAATTGAAGCGGTAGATTCTAAAATGTTAAATACTGTCCAGTATGTTGATACCCAACAAAAAATAAGATTTGCATAACAAAGGTGTCATTCTATCTATTAGCTGCACTGTTTCCTTGCAAGTCCAGTCTCAGCCTGTGATCCCTCTGTAAGGAGTTTGCATATTCTCCCCATACCTGCATTGTGTATCTCAGGGTACTCTGGGTTTATTCCACAGTCCAAAAATATTCACGTTAGGTTAATTGGGATGTGTTCAGGTATTTAAGGTATAGATTATATGGATTTAAAACAATATCTAAAATATATCTTTAAGTGTTAGTTACTGCAAATATTTTTGGAATCCTCCTTTAGTCTAATGAGCATCTAATTGGTGTGTGATAATCTTAAATGTTTATGGAGGTTTCTGAATCCAACATGAAAAACTCAATTCCTTCAAATAATATCAAACAAGGCCTGACAGACTTTCTCTGCTGACCTTCTGATGATTAACAGGTGAACAAAAGTATAATCCTTTTTAGTTCTTGGTTTCATACAGTTTTTATTTTATTACTCAAGTCATGCATCAGTGAGCAACTCCCTATGAGTAAAACCAGCACAATGTGACTCCTTATTCAGGCAAAGTTATGTAATAGAAGATAATCCACTGTTTCCACAGTAATGCTGCTCAGTCATAGTGTGGAAATTACCTTTTCCACCTGGCTGTCATTCCTTAACTTCCCTGTTGTTGTGTGTTCAAGTATTAGAGCCGAATTCTAGTTAGCATACAGTCGGAGGACTTTGAGCTCACATTTAATTCACTTTCAGGTTTTTCAAGGGGGATTATTATGCAAGTTTGAAGTCTGGAAGCCAAAACTGATTGGGTTCCATGAAATATGAAGTTTTTTAGGGAGACAGAGGCCCAATTTCAAGGTGCTAAATTGTGGAGTCAAATTTCCTTTAAGTCATATTTGACATATACAGCATTTTAATAACAACCGAACATAGTTACTTGATTGTGGTATAAGATAGAACTATGTGGCTGAAAAACATGTAATACTGCCCCTTTAAATCTAATAATTAAGAACCTGACAGTTTACAATTTTGATTAAAAGAAGGATTTGCTTCATGACTTTGGAAGAAAACCGAGTCACTTGGATCATTGTTATCTAAATGTAATCACTCTTGTGACACGTGTATGACTTGGACATATGACCTGGCACATTCAAAGCAACGCTTGTTGTCTGGGGACTCTGATGGAATCCCTGAAGCTGGACACATTTGAGCTCCTGCAGCCATGGTCGGCTTGGTTTAACAGGATTGCCAGGCGTTTTGTTCCTTGGATACTGATAATCCTCCTTATCCATTCGCTGCACCTGAAGCTTTGGTGGAGGGATCTTCAGTACAGCAAGCTGTTGCTGTCGTCTGTCGGTTACGCCTCCTTTAAGTCTGTTGGGAGGCAAAAGGAAAAGGAAATATTACAAAATTCTACATCCTAAAACACTTTTTCATGTTGTTGCATGCTTTTTTTTAACTTACAACAGACTGGAGAATGGGTCTGCCACAATTAAACCCCATCTACACAAAAGCACTAATCCTATGGTCTGTGTACATAAGATAATTTTGTTAGTCTCCCATAGGAGAAATTTATCTTGGAAGCAGGGGCAAAACTGCAATACAACAATAAAAGCTCATCCAAAAGGACATGAATAAATACAGAAACACAAAAAAATACATAAAAGCAAAATGTCAGATCGGCAGTACATCCCCATGACCATTCCCATTCACATACAATGCATCCTCTACATGCTGCCCCTGTCATTGTCTGCCATTTATCAGTTTAAGAGAGAGTGGTACAAATGAATGTTTCAGACCGTTATATTTGCACAGGGGAACCCTGAACCTTCTTCCAGAGTTCATAAGAACATATTCTGATGCGAGAACATGTGACCCATCAGACAACATGTTCTGAGCTTGCCTGATGGTAGCCTACTCAAACAGGTGCTGTGGGGAAGATGGATCCGCAGTGTTGATAATCTTACTTGCCGTCTTCGCCAGACTTTGAATTTGAGTTTTTAATTTTAACAGTAAGATTTACAAACCATCCAGTAATGCCATATCTCAGAATAGACTTGACGGTTGCCCTGTAAAAAAAATCAACATTATCCTTTTAGAAACACCACAAAATCAAAGTCATCTGAGAAAATAGAAACACTGGTGAACCTTTGCACATACATGTGTGCTCCAACTCAGATCACCATCTATGTACAAACCTAAATATGTAAAAGATGTGACCTGGTTGATGGAGCAGCCATGTATGGCTATGGGACTCCAGTCACTGATTGATTTAGGATCCAGAAATAATTCAACAGTTTTGGAGGTGTTTATCTGTAGCTTATGAGTCGCACCATAAAACAAACTTATCTACAGCAACTTTATGACTGTTGGGACTGTCTGTTAAGAGACTCAGAATAACAGTATCGTCTGAAAATGTTATTATGTACTGATTGGGTGGAGAACTAGCACATTTATTTGTGTACAAAATAAATAGGTAAGGCGAACTGACGCAACCTTGGGGGTTCCTGTGCTACTTAACTTAGAAACAGGGAGAGCTGAATTGTATTGTACTTGTTGAGATCTTTTTGATAAAAAAGAATAATACCACTTAGTTAAAAAAGGATTAACCTTCAACTGTACCAATTTCCTGAGAAGAATGTTTACATGAATGGAATTAAAAGCTGAACTAAAATTGACAAAAAGAAGTCTGGCATATGCTGCAGAGTTCTCCAGATGCTTTAGTGCGAGGTGCATCAGTGTCAAAATAGCATCTCTGGTACTACGTCTCCTAGCGTAAGCAAATTGAAAAGGGTCCAGAAATGGCTGCACTTCCACTTGTAGTAGCTCCAACATGAGTTTCTCAAATATTAACTCTTAATTACAGTAGAATTGAGCGCTACTGGGGGATAATCGTTATCAGTTTGAGGACATGCAATTTTTGGAACTGGAATGACAATTGATTTCTTCCAAATATCTGAAACCAAATGAGTGTCTTTAGAGATCTGAAAAAGTTTAAGTCAAATTGGAGAAATTTCCTCTGCAAAGTTCTTGAGAAGGAAAGCAGCATATTGTCTGGGTCAGTTGCTTTTCGTGTGTTTAAACCCTTGAAGACCCCAAGTACTGACTGCAAATCAATTACAATTCTGCTCTCAGTTCCACAATTTACATTCTCTAATATTTGCCAACACTCCTTAGTTTCAAACAGTAAATAAAAACTGTTTAAGTCATTTGCTTTTGCGTTCTCATTTAGTGCAGCCAGGGCCTTCCGCTTGGAAGCCATATTGGTCATGGCTCGGATAGAGTCCCACAGTCCCTTGGTGTTTGAATCAAACAGTTCATGTTCCACCTGCTCCTTATGCTGCCGCCGTGCTGTTCTCTGGAGCTGATTGAGATACTTTTGTGCTGCTCTAACACCAGCCTTGTCCCCTGCCTTAAAGGCAGATATTTTCCTGGCAATGCACTCCCTTATTTCCTTTGTTACAGTTTGTTTGTCATTTTGATACCTCTTTACTGTCTTTTGGGGTATAATAGAGTCCACACAGAAGGAGATGTAGGCAGTGACTGCCTCAATGATACAGTTGAGATTTGTATCCAAGAAAAATATTTCCCAGTTTGTATTAAGAAAGCAGCAACTCAACTCCTCCATTTTTTTCCTGGGACCACACCTTCACCTGGAGGAGCTCAGGCTTATTTGACTTAAAAACGGACCAATATGCAGGGAGTAAATGAGCCACATTATGATCTGAATTGTGGTCTAGCACTAGCTGAATATGCATCTTTAATATTGCTTTAACATTTATCTATGATGTCAGAGTTCCTTGTACTGCACTTCACGTACTGGAAAAAAAAAAAAAAAAAAACAGGCAGAGACTTGTTTAAACTGCAGTGGTTAAAATCTTCAAGGATGAACATAGGAGCATATTCTGAAGATGGTGATGGACGCAGTCCGAGATTTGAATTGCTGTGTTAGCACTGGGCAGTACACAAACTACGCACACAAAGATGTTGGTAAACTCCCTTGGGAGGTAGTATGGCCGCAGAGTGACACATAGCAGCTCCACATCGGGGTTACACACTCTGTCTCTGACAGCGATGTTGCAACACCAACTGTCCCTCACATAAATGCAAACCCCACCACTTGGATTTACCAGAGTCAGTGTTTCTGTCCAGACGGATACTGGTGAAACTTGAGTTGAGCTCTCCGGAACATCGTCACTAAACCAAGTCTCGCCGAAAACAAAGAGACCCGACTCACGATACTCCTGGCATGCCAAAGCATGAGAGCTTAGTTCCTCCAGCTTGTTTCTGAGGGAGCGGGGGTTACACAGTACGATAGAGGGCAACGGTAGCTCAGTGGCCCGACGTACAAGCTCCCTGATGCCGCCTCTGCGTCCTCTCTTCCTGGTCCTCCGTCCAGGCGTCAACCGGAACCTCCGATAAGCACTGGGCGGCACAGCTAGACAGGATTAGCCACAGCAATGCTAGCTGCACAGTTTTCCTCAAGTCCAATCCACGGACAGATATCATACAATCCCATATACATCCTATTCTCTTAAAACAGATGTTAAAAAAAAAAATACTAATTTTAACTTATTGAATAGAGTAAGTCCATGTTACTCAACATGCTTGTGACTCTTCACATGCTATTAAGTACATTGTAGCTTACTTTAGCATTGATGCTATTTTTAGCATCAGAAATGTGGGTTCTAACTGGCAGGCCCCAATTAAATGTTTTCAGAAATGCTCTTGTTTTATGTTTTTTTCTTATTGATTTGGTTGTTTTTATCGTTGTTGCTTTTACTCTTTGTGAACCACCTTGGTCAACGTTGTTTTTAAATGTGCCGTATAAATACATGTGACACTTGCAGAGCACAATGTGTTCTTGATGCACCTCACAGGACCCTTATAACACCCCACTGACCCCATCCACATTTCTGATTGATTTCTAAAGCCCTTCATACAGGAGTTTTCAATCTGTCTTGATAACGAAAATGCTAGAGATACTTCTGAAAGTGCAATAACAAACAGTTTCATTTCAACATGACTCTTAAATTGTATTACAGAATATAAAACACTATATTCTTTTAGACTGCATTAGTCTTATGTTGCACCCTTCATCATACATTGGGTTCCAAATTGAGCTACAATTCAACATTTCAGCATATTGGTGGATTTGTTTGGCTTGATGGAAAATTATCTCTGTGGTGCACAACTTAATTTAATCAATCGGCGGACAAAAAGGACTAAAACCCTGGGCGCTAATTAGGTTATCTGAATGCACAAACACTCTCAATTGTAGCTTTTTTTTTCCTCTCTGTGGGTGGATGAAATCTTACAATTAAATAAGATAATGGAAAATAGGAAGATTATTCGATTATTCCTAAAGGATACAAGTAAAGCCCTGTTGTTCTTGTTGTAATTTGCAATTTTCACCATTTCCCCTGTTTATCATCATATGTGCTGCATTTGCATAACACTAGAATCTAACCTCAAGCTTATCCTTCCCATTTTCATTGCATTAGCTTACAGTTTTTCACAAATGCGCTAACGTTGGCTTATCTCCTGAAAGATAATGCTGTGCTCTCTGGAGTATGTTCTGCTATCACTTAGCTGGAAGAATGGGATCTTCCCGTTATAATGCGCAGGAAATCCATCCACTGCTGTCAAAGCAGTTTTACAATGGGGGCACAGAATGAGTGTTTCCTGATGAACTTGGCCGACTCAGGCACTCAAACAATTTAGGTGAGAAACAAGCACGCTAAAAAGCCTCAGATAATAAAGCTGATTATCGGAATTGTGAATTGTGTTTTCACTGATAAAAGAAAAGAACTGGTAGTTTAACTAATTTCTCTCTCTTCAGTTCGAAGCCTCTCCGTTAGGGTCTGGACTGGAACATGTGCGGGATGTGAACACACACCAGCTGTGGCCGTAGCTCTGATTATGTTGGGAGCAACTCTCATGTTGAGGTTTTGATGGACTCGACTTAACCCAGATTTTTGATTTTGTCTGATAGAAATTCATTGCTGGCCAAAACATTATGGAAACAATCCACATTAGCTGATATTTTGCTTTACATGCATCCATCCATTCATTCATCCATCCATCTGTCAGCGAGTGAGAGGCAGGGTACACCCTGGACAAGGCGCTATACATATATCTATTACTTAATTTTTTTAAAATGTGGAACCTTTTGGATTTAGGTAATGCAATCAAAAGATATACAGAAATATTCACACATGAATGTCATTTAAAATAGATTTCCAAATAAAGAGTAAAATGCACATTTTCCAAAGGAATGTTATGTGGTTCCAATGTTTTAAACCGTGTGGCTTAAGACTGTAACTCCAACAGACCGTTGACCAGCCCTGACTGGTTTCGCCAATGTGGTTTAGATTAAGTCAACCCAGTCATTTAAAAGAAGGCCAGTCAGTACGCATGCAACTGGAGTAAAATTCTGATGGGGCTCCAAATACACCAGGTAACCGAATTAGAATGTAGTGTGTCGATGATATTTGCTTCACAATGAGCATAGAGGAAAGCTAATTTGTGTTGCGGTTAGCACTGTAGCCAAGAATGTTTATGATTCAAATCTTGGGCATGCAGCTCTCATTGTGTTGGTTGAGCCTTTACTCCAGAATCAAACATGGTCAGTGATCAGGGCTTTCTGATTAGCTACATGCATAACTGTCTTGTTTGCCTTTGTACAGCAGTCAGAGACTTTAAAGACAATTCTAACTTGAAGCAGCAGATCACCTGATACCAGAGAACAGTCACACTTTCCAAGACATGTTGGTGCAAGTCATGAATACGCTAGGGGTGAAATATGTGCAAGACAATGTCTGGAACTGTCTCTTGATAATTCTGGCTGCTGTGAAGCTACTAACAACAGGTTTAGAACGAGGAAATCACCATAAATAAACCAGCTGGACGAGAGACGAGCTCAGAAAATGGTTTGATTTGATAATGTTCAGCTAATGATCCACCTGCAACAGTTCCTCTTTAGTGTCTACGGAAAAGTGAGAACATTACCCATTAAAACTAATCAACCCGAATGAAATGACCTGACCACACAAGTTTGTAATCTACCAGATAGTCTCATATGTGTGCTCAGAAGCTGTTTAGCTCGCTGTGTGCATATTCCAACAAACAGTTTTAGTCTTGCAGCAAATACAGTCGGGGAATTTGTTTGCAGGAGTGTTGAATCAGAGACAAGATTACACTCTTTAGCTGCCCTGTTTTACAGAGCTGTAGACAAATTTGGAACAATACTAATTATGTTGTCAGCAGAACGTGTTGCTGGGTCGAACCGACCCATCGTTGGCTTTCTTCTGCTGCGAATGTGGACAGGCTCAGCTGAGTGGATACTTATTAAACTGTCAGTGTGTGTTTTTTCATCCAGAGAACGTTTACACAAGGCTGAATTGCCCCATTTTCTGTTCAGATGAGTCCCAGTGTTTATGTAATCTGTGTTTTACTGCTGCTGCATTTCTGCCTTCTTCAGGCCTAATGGTAACCTAGTCTAGTCACAGGTGGTTAACCCAGCTATGTCCCACCTTGAAATAATCCCATTTGATCTTTATGCTTAGTTATTTTTAAATGTATTATTTCTTTAAATTTATGTGACTCAGTAAAATCCAGCTACCATAAAACGGGATAAATTTTTAGTCTCTTCAATAAAACATATCTAGATCTGTAAAATCCATCTGACTCTTGATAAACATGATTTTTTTTTTTAAAGGTGATGATATTAGAGAACAGTTATAATAGTAGAACTCTTATTGCAGTTAAAGTCTTTTAGGTATTGAACATAATTTTAAATCAGTAATACTGGTAAGATCTGCACAAATTAAGACGTAAACAAACTAGGTTACATTCTAAACCAATTTTTTTTTTTTTTTTTTTTTTACTGTTTCCGCAACACTTTAAAATAAGAAGAAAACAAAGCATATCCAGAGTAGACTCAGATTGACGGCCTTCATTCATGGATCCTGTGTTGCATTTTTCCTCCCAAACTATCCGCGGACCCCGCCCACTACGGAAGCACTGGAGGCTGTCAGACACGTGATTGATTCAGTATGGAGGAGCTGCTGTCTGAATGAGTTGATGTGTTTTGTTTTTTTTTTTTTTTGTTTTTTTACGCCGACGGCTCCCGTATCTTCGTGGATGCTTCAGGAGAGCAGCGGGGTGGAAGCGCCGCGCAGTCCGCCTCCAGGTGTGCCCTGTCCCGGTCTCCTTCCGGCCCCTGTGAATCAGCCTGCTCTCTTTCTGTCTCTGTAAGGCGGCTGTTGGGGCTCACTTTCTTCGCCTGCGCTTTGACTTATGCTCGAAGTTTTCATCGCTCTTTCAAAGTCGGCAGAAAGAAGGCAAAATTGTTGCGCAATAAGCCCGCCGTTTCCAGTTTGCAGTTACAAACCAAAGAAAGGGTCGGCTGGAATCAAACAGCTTATCTGTACGGCTTAAATTGAACGCACAAGCTCGCCGCTTTTTATTAAGAGGCGTGCATTTTCGGGACAGTTTCCCTGACCTGTCTACTCGATAGGTTCTTATTTGTGAGAGAAGTTTGACAGCGGTGCTTTGGGATTCACAGCACACGTTTCTTCTCCTTCGTGTTTGCGCACCGTGCCTGTGTGTGAGGTAGGAAGCTGTGTTTGTGTTGCGGAGCTTTGGGTGTAAACTTGTGCCTTCATGCAGTGTAAACACAGGGCTGTGGCTCTGCTCTGTTATCGCTCCTCTTTAACCCTTTACAAGCGGAAAAATGCTCACAGACTCATGCTTATAAACTCCAGACCCCACAGGAACAAAAAGTCACAGCAGACCTATATGTCTGAGTCCTACTTTACTGGCTGCAGATGTTTGTTTTATAGATTCAAACGAAGGGTAATTGGATCCAAACACACACAAAACCTCAGCTTAATCTGGAATATTATCTAACTAGTAAATTCTTTTCCTGGTCAGTTCAGACTTCTGGTTTTCTTGTGAGGTTAGACCTGTTGATTCCCTGTTTTATTCTCTTTACGCTGATGACTCATATTAATAGGTACATCAAATAGCTATCTGGTTCAGATGACTTTACATATTGAAATTTTTTCAAGCATTCTTTTAGTCAGTTTTGGTGAGTTAAAAATGAATCAGTTACTATATAAATTTTCACCTGGTTGTCTAGGCAGGTGGGCACTTTCTTTTTGGGGCAAGAAGGTGAAATCTATTTAAAATGGAAAATTTGAACTACAAGAAAAAGTGTTGATCTTTAGAAATCTTGCTTTTTTTTTGCTTTCATTTAAATTTTTTAGTAAGTTTTACCACAGCCTCCATGAACCAAGCAGCTTTTACTCTACAGCAAACCTCTGTGCTCTCCGTGGTTAAACTTGGCTCAAAAAGAAAACTGCTATTAAAGAGTGATTGACCCATTTTCTGCACTGGTTGCTGAGCTTAGACTTAAAATGTTTTTCTAGAAAAAAAAACTACAAAACAGTCAACTCCAAAAAATAATTAGTTCCTTTAAAATATTGCTTATTTACTTTGTTTTATTGTTTTCATAATTTATCTGTTTCCAAAAACAACACATTAAACCCCTGGTATAGATAAAATTCACAAATACTTAATAAAAATGGTTAGAACAACCTGTGTTAATAGTCCAAACACAAAATGCATCGTAAAATGCATTGAAAATGAAATAATGAGAAGTTTAAGATTATGAAAATCATATGAGATAATCATCAACGTAATATCGCAATTCTCTTACAACATACAGGGAAAACCGTCTTGGCATATAGATATGTGTTTTGATATGCTCTAAAAAATACTAATAATTTGGAGGAATGCTCTACGGAAAAATCCACAAATCTCAGCTGCAAATAGGCGGGGTCCACTGTATTGTGCTCACCATTACTTTTTAACTTGATGATTTTGGCCCATATGACAAAAATTTAAACATCACTGGTCTGCAGAACCATAGCAACAAATCACTTACCAGACAGTGATGAGATCGATCCGAAGGAACGAGAGTTAAAGGCCAAAGATGAAGCGAAAAAAGTGGATGCTTTAGACATTTAGCATAATAATGTTCGAGGACAAACCAAAAAATTAGATGAAACTTAAATTGCATCAGATGCTGCTTTTATGCTCAGAGATGTAGATTGGAGGAATAGATAGAAATCAGCAAAGTGAGCTACAAACTGTAGATTTAGCTGTAAGCCTTGTGTTACTGATGTTCGCGCCAAGTTTCTTTGTCAGAAGAAATGTTGCACTGGGTCCGGTGTGATGAATTCACCTGTTTTCAGACTGAGTTAAAGTGAGAAACATTTCCAGACGTCATGGTTCATTGAAGAACACGCTGATTCTGATTGTGTGCAGAGATGTAAAGAATCAAGGTGGTAAAATATCTGAACGTTTTCACAGATAAATAAATCATCAGTTAGCAAACTTTCTGCATGTATGCACACACACACGCACACACGCATGTTTACTGTCTGATACTCGATACCCGAAGGAGAGCAGCCACAATTTTTCAGTTACATATCTAAGTCTACGGTTAGTTGAGACCTCGATGTTTTGTTTGGAACGTTTTTTTGTGACTCAGACTAGTGATGGAACTATGAAAGGAGACTAACTTTCTCCACCGGCTGCTTAGTATCTAAAAGTCACATCTTTAAGAAAGAGGACAGAAAATCCATTAGCTGTGTCATCCATCTAATGCATGCCAAGTTTTCAGCTAACAACTCTTTAGGAATCACCTTGATGATGTCTGGCTGTCTTTGCTTTGATATTTAAAAAATACTTAACTAAAATATTGGAACAAATTGTCTGTGCTAATGTGACTGCGGTTTGCGATTTTGCATTCCAGGACGTCTTTGACGAGTATGTAAATCACTTCCTTATTGTCTGGTGATCGTGCTATTTCTGGAATGTGAAGTATGTCTTGCAGCTGTGGTGCAACTATTAAGATTTCTCTAGGTGATTATTGAGTTGATTTCCAAGCTGACGGGAATGCATAACCCACCACACACACTCTTTGAGATCTGTCCCATACTAATTTGGTATTTTGTTCAAACAAGATTTTCTGTTGTGTTTTTATCTCACTATTTATGTGTAAATAGAGTTTTTGGTCATTGGAGGTTTTTAAAAACTCACTTGTGTGAATTATAGAGAGATCCCAAAAAACCAAGGACCTGAATTTTAACATTATCACAATTTTATCACAGTATTGCAAAAGTGTCAGTGTTACTCCAGAAACTCAGATTATGTTATAGATGCTTAAATTTACTGCAAGATGGACCATTGAAATTATATGTACTGCATAATTTTAGACTAATACATTTCTGCTATTAATGGATCTATAGCTGTAAAATTTCTTGGCCCTTTTTATCATTGACTATTCCTTCTTTTTAGACAATTTACTTTGTTCGTAAAATATTTGCAGTTAATGAAAACATTTTTTCAGTGCATTAATTTGTTTAATTGCTAAATAGAAATCTTCCCGGTAGAAGTTGTGTATTTCATTGGACAAAATTAGCTGTAGATTCAGATCCTTTACAATGACTTACTGAAATAACTTGGTTTTATTCTGGGACATTGTTTGTAAGCATAATCTACAAAATATTTGTTGTTGTGACATATGATGCCCACTGAGCAGTACAGTAAAATTGATTAAAAGGGTGTTTGTTTTTAACTTAGTCAAATAATCCTATCTTAACCCGGATGTACTTTAATGTTTGTACAAGCGTCAATAAATTTCCACACATTTTTCTGCTTAAAACTCTCAAACATATTAAAATGAAGTGCAGCTTTAGTTGTTTGTTTTATTTTCTTTTTTTCTAATTTTGCTTCAGTTCAGTTTGTCTGTTCTAATTCCATTAACAAGATAATTTAGCTCAGTTCCACCGTGTTTGGTCTGGCCCAAACTGGCACAGGGTAGGTTTACTTGTTTATGGACAGTTTGTTGATGTTATCACACTAATGAACTCTAATGGGGTCCGTTAGTGCCAGTGTTGTGCTCTGGGACAAAAAAGGTGGCGAGACTCTGTCACCCAGCAGGAATTTGTAAACAGTTTGGCGGGGTCTCCCATTCAGCACACCATGCAGGATATTAAAGTACTTTTGTTTTTCTCTCTGTTCGTCTGTTTATCTGTCCCTTGATTACACGCAGTACTTTAGAAGATCGTCTGAGTGACAAGCAGGAGAGTCTGTCAAGTACCTGCAACTCCTCCTGGTGGTATAGACACGTATAAAAAAAGGTCAGCAGGATCAAATTCTTTTTATTTCTGTTGGTTTTTGGATTTGGCTTTCATCCAACTTAGTGAAGAAAAGGAAGCTGGACGTCAGCCAGAGATGCAGTAAAATTAGAAGAGAGGAAGATCCAAGGTCTCAGTCCTTTCAATGAGCAACTATACAGACGCTCTCAGCCTCAACTGATGTGATTTGGGGCCTGATGGGTCCTTGTGTCAATCCTTGTAGACATCCAGTGAGGCCGTGGCTGCGAATCATTCTCCCACGTCCAGCTTCTTCCATCCTGTTGGACTTCACATCGTCAGTAATAAACCCGTTTTAGCTTCTTTGTGTTTTTGCCAGGACCCTGTCCTGACTTTGAACCCACCTTGTGCTGTAAAACCGGTTGGTGTTTGGGGAAGGTTTCTTCACTTGAATGTGCAGAGTCTGCTGTCACGTCTGTTTTAGCACTTTACGGTAACCAGAATAGACATGAATCTACATGCTGACTGGTTTTCACTCATCTGATTTTAGAGATAATGTATTTTGAATGTAAAAGTAGATTTTGATTAAAGCAAAAAGATAAATGCAAGTAGGTGATTTGATTTCCTTAAGCAGATCTTCATCACTGTGTGATTGACATGAAATCATCAATATCATTTGGATTTTGTTACAAAATCTGCTTTACCACCAAAATGTGCCTGTCACCACCGAAACACTTAAATGTAAGTTACTGTACCAAGGTAGATCTGTAGAAATCTCTGGCTGAAGATAAACTTGTGTAGAACAGACTGTGAATATATAACATAAGATCAGCGGAAGTTGGAGTGATTGTTGCTTTTCTGTTTTAAATAAGATTATGTTGTAGCTATAGTTTTTGTTGTGGTGTGTGTGTAAATACTATATTTTTTACTGTAGATGAGAAACCTGAGACCGGCCCTTGTCTTGCTTCACGTAGTTTTATGTAACTCCCTCTGTCAGCATTTAAGCTCCCAAGCAGCAAGAGAGGCTCAAAAAACAATTCCACTTCCTCATATTTAAAATGTTTTTGCTGTTATTAGTACTCATAGTATTCATACTTCTGATTTTTACTCTTCTCAGTGTCTTGGACTTGAATTCTTTTCCCCTGCCCGCAATAAACGGATCTTACAAATACTGATCTCTGGTCATTAGAAGTAGTGAAATTGAGTGTTTTTGCCTCTTAAAACTGTCTTTCATTGCAGATTGTTGTGATTGCTGATGAAGGCTGTTGGATATCAGTATGAACAAGAACAGAGCTCTTGATTTGAACTCAGTATGGGATCCGTCTGTTAGTTTCTTTTTGCTTATCAACAACTGATTCTTGAGAATTCATCATTGATCCTGTGAAATCCAAAATAGCAAAGTTATCACTCTTTGTTATCCATTTATATTCTTTTATCACATATTTCACTTTGATTTTTGGCATCTAATCAATAGTTACTTTGAAGAATCTTTATTCTTTCATTTTAGTTAGACTATTCTCCATTTTTACTTGCAGGAAAGAAAAATCAAGAACAATTCAGTCCTTGGCACACAACCAGTCTTCTCTCACCATCTGAATAATTCATACTCAATCAAGTCTGAGAGGCTGAAGCAGTCTTCTTGGCATACACGCGTTTTTAATGATTAATTTCTCAAGCTTTGCAAGGGGTGTGCTTAATTGTTGTTTACTTCTCGCTATCCGACCGCACGTTATTTTTATGCCATGGAGATTACTGCCGACAGCGCTTGGAGTGCCTGGGAAATAAAGTCCATTAAGAGGTCCTCAGAGCTGTTTTTCTGTAAAGCATCATGAAACTTTACTTCAGAGAAACACAAACACTTTAAAGTCTCAGCGTGTCAAAATGGAGAGTTTGAAGAGATGCCAAATATGTATTTAATTACTCAATGGTGCTGGAAAAAGTACTTCTACTATACTTAGATGTGATTAAAATGCACCCATTCATGCATTGTCTATGCCCGCCTATCTGTGGAAAGTTGTTGGTGGCTATGTCCAGCAGTCATTGGACATCACAGGGCAAAGCAGCTCAAACAACTATGAGGGGCTGTTTAGGACAAAATCTATGTTTTGTCTCTCACAAACTACTATAGACTAATACGCAGACACAAAATATTAAATTTGCACATATATACTATTAAAATGTCACACACACATATACAATTTTTCTTACACGCATACACAAAATACAAAAATTACGCATACACACCACTAAAATCACTCACGCATAAAATTTTTCTCTCTCACACACAAAATATTAAAATTGCGCATACACACTAATATATCACACACATACAATTTTGTTTCTCACACGCATACGTAAAAGACAAGATTGCACATATAAACTAATAAAATACACACATTTTTTGTATTTGAGAGACATCTTTTGTAGTGTGAGAGTTGTCACGGAAGAGGCGGGGCATAATTTGGAGATCAGATCGCGCATGCGTTGATACCACAGTGATGTTGGCTTCAGGTTGAAACTGGAGCTCCACGGTGTAAGCGGCATTTAGCTCAAAGTAAATCAGATTTACAAACGCTAATTTCGGCCAGCCGTTCTCTCCCACTCCCTCCTCAAGCTCTCAGAGGTTCACTTGGGGCTTACTCCGGCCTTACAACCTGGAGTAAGCGGCCTTAGAACCTGGAGTAAGCGGCCTTAGAACCTGAGTAAGCGGCCTTAGAACTGGCATTATAGCTGGAGTAAGCGGCCTTGGAACCGGAGTTAGAGCTGGAGTAAGCAGCCTTGGAACCGGAATAAGCCCTAAGTGAACCTCCGAGCGCTTGAGGAGGGAGCGGTAGAGAACGTCTGGCCGAAATTGGCGTTCATAAATCGGATTAACCTTGAGCTAAACGCCGCTAACACTGTGGAGCTCCAATATCGAACTTGAAGCTAACGTCACTGTGGTATCAACGCATGTGCGATCTGATCTCCAAATTATGCCCCGCCTCTTCTGTGACAACTCTCACACATGCAAAACATGATTCTATATTATATTAGTTTATATGTGCAATCTTACTCTTTTATGTATGCGTCTGAGAAAAAATTTGTATGCGTGTGTGATATTTTAGTAGTGTGTATGCGCTATTTTAGTATATTTTGTATGCGGGTGAGAGAAAAATTATATGAATGTGTGATATTTTAGTAGTGGATATGCACAATTTTAGTTTTTGTGTGTGTGAGAGAGAAAAAATTATATGAATATGTGATATTTTAATAGTATATATGAGCAATTTTAATATTTTGTGTGTGTATGTATGAGTTTTTAGTAGTGTGTGAGAGACAAAACATAGTTTTTGTCCTAAACGGCCCCTCATAAACAACTATGCACACATTCATACAGTAATAGGCAATTTAGATTGGCCGATTAACCTACCGATCATGTTTTTGACTGGTAGAAGTCGTGGCTGCCAAATAAAGCCTACAAATGCATGCATGGGCATCATGTTTAGCAAATAGGTACTGAAAGGACTAAATGTCTCATGTCAGTGCTGACATATTCCTACATGTTGTATGTAAGCTAAGTTTGTATTCCAAACCGGGAGACTGTTTCTTTGGGAATAATGGACAGTGTGAAAAGTGTAATATCAAGATTTCAAAAGTGTAGATAACCCTTTTAGAATGCCAGATTTTGAGATTAAAATAAACAATTTAAAACCTTTTTCAAAATCAGTTTGAGAACAGGTTAAAAAAAATGGACTAACCTTGTTGGATTGTTCTTCACAACCTTAAACTAGTGCTTTGATGAAGCTGTTATCGATTTATAAAGAAAGTGCTTTAATATGAAAATAAGGTTAGCTAGTCTTGTAGGATTTCTTTTGCCTTTTTTTGTCCTGTTATTAAAGGCACAGTTTGTATAAGAAAACTGAAGATGTTTTGTAATAATTTATCAATTTCTTATGTCTCAAACCTGGAATCTTAACACAGGTGTGTACACTTTTGAAAGGTGCTGTATTTGGAGATCAAATTTCTGACAGTTTAATTATTGCCTAAGTTAAAAATTTAGTAGTTTCATTGAAGAAATTAGATCTCTTATTTGCTTTTAGACAAAAGCACATATATGAGGAGGCTAAATTACACGACAGAGTAAACAAGCAGCTTTGTCATCATGTCAAAGACCTTTGCTCTTCTTCAACAATTTCCATCTGTCAGAATATGTCACCAATGTTTGCTTTGACTTTAGTTGCATAAAATTCACTTTGCTGTTTGGATGTTTTTCTGTCTTTTTTTGGTCTCTTCTTGCATGCGCATAAAGAGACCAAACTTTATTTCTTTTTATTTCCATATGGACAGTACTCGCGTGACAACAACTTCCTTTTTCCTAATAGCTTTTTGAAAATCATCTTGTTGGTGCTATAATCACTTCATTGCAGTTGACTTTATTTATATGATGTCAATTTACAACAAATGTCAGCTTAAGGTTCATTACTAGACAAACTTCCTCAATTAACTTTCGATTAAATTGACTTGATTTGGGTCCGAATGCAATTCAAATTGACCCAGTTCACTCCAGTTCAACCCAAGCATGTAGCCAGACTCAGATCTAATTTCAAATACTCCAATTCAGTCTAGTTACGATTTAATACTGTCAAATTCAGGTAAGTGAAAATGTCAGGTGGTAAAAAGTTATTTATCCAATTAATACAGATATAAATTATCACCAGAGCTATAATCTGGTACAGTTCATCTTTTCTCTTGCAGTTCATATATTGTCCCCGTTTTAAAAAAATCAAAATAAAAGTAAACTCATCCCTACTTTAGTAACCTGGTGCAGTGCTCAAGTTGCTCATATCCGGATATTCGCTTCCCCAATCTCCCACTAAAAGGTTTACTCCATGTTAAAACAAAAAAACAATGGCTGGGGCGAATGTGTGCTTTTACATCTGTGGAGTGCCAGATTCACCTCACTTAAATCCTGTTTCTTATCTTTATAATGACATGCGTTGGAGAAAAAAATGCCTCAGTGGTAACCGATAACTGGATTGAAAGAAAATTTTGTCAAGACGGAAACTCAGTACTTAGTGCTCAGCTACACATGGGAGATTCTCAGCCGCAAACTGCTAAAATCTGTTTTCATGCAGCTCATAGTCTTGCGGTTAGTCAGATGAATGTTTTGTACAGACAGTCAGTGCTTAATCAAACACCCAGTCTGAATTCATACAGTTAAACAGCGATTATGATTAATTAACCATAACTCACAGTAAACATAACCCCCTGACATTTTGGGCCTGTTGAACATAATTTTGAAATAGCTGTGATGAATAATTCTCTGACAAAGCTTGTTTTTCTCTGCTGCATCACAGGCCAACAGTGATATTTGCATACAGCGTACTCTATGCAAACTTCCAAAGAAATAAATTCTGAAAAGAAAGAAAAATCCCCAAACACTAACTTTTCCTGCCATATGCATCAGCAAACATGAGCTGCCATCTGCTGCAACATAAAAAGGACAAACAGTAAGCACTGAGCCCGCAGCACTTTCTAAAGTATAAGAACGGGGAAAGTAATGAGAGGACACCAATGGTAATGACTTTAATTGCTCTATAAATGGTTAACCCTCCTGTTATGTTGGGGGTCAAATCGACCCGTTTTAAAGTTTAAAAATTTTTGAAAAATAGTTCATGCATGAAACTTTTTCTATTTGTCTTAATAAGTGCACTCTACATATAAATTGAAAATGGTTCATTTTACACATTTGTTTTGATGAGTTAGAGTGGACACTCAGCAGAAGTGGAGGAAAACAAAACTACTCTCTGCATGGCTCATTTGTATTGATTTTAACCAGCGGGTCAAAATGACCCGGAACAGTATATGTGTCTGAAGTTCAATTATAAAAATCACCCCTTGAAGAAAAAATTCAAAATGTAATATAAAAAAACTTTACAAAAAATCAATTTCAAGGATAATTATTGTGTTTTTGTGTCTAGATTTTTTTTTATGTTCAAATGAGTAATTTGTTGTCATTGATCCTCCATCATTGCACAAATATTGCTTGAAATGGTTAGTATTGGAGTTAATAATCAGATACAAAAATGTCTTGGATGATTTTTTTGGTTTCTCACATTATTGTATGATTAAACACTCCACGGGGCAAATTGACCCAGGAACATTATTGCTGTACCTCAGAAAAGAACATAACAGGACGGTTAAATAAAAATGTGGTCAGGGTATGCTTTCTGTAGCAAAGAAAACCAAGTGGTTAAATAATCAGATTCCTCTGAAATCCTCAAAAACTAGAATAAATATAAGCAAAAGACCATCAAAATGAAATCCTGTGAAGAGCTTTCCGGAGAACTGTTAAGACCACTTTAAATAAAACAAAGTCTGGCTCCTTGGAAGAAAAATGAAGAAATGTAAGATGATGTATAAAAAGAATGCAAGTTCATTCAAAGTCTCAGATTATTTCTCAAACTGATGATATTCTGAGAAATATGCAGGCCTGATTCAGTAATAAAATACTATTTGACTGATAGTCATATTTCTGTTGAACTTTTAGATTCTTTCATATATTGTAAGTTAATTAAGCAGTGGATGCCAGAATCATGTGTCTGTTTTCAATGGAAACGTTTGTTTATCTTTTTGGAGTGGGATTTTGAAACATTAGATGTCTCAGGCTTCAGGAAGCCTGTTTGTAGATTTAATTACGTGATCCGCTACACGTAAGAACCCTTTAGTTCTGCATTGACCTCCTAAGCCGACCTCTGAAGCTTTATTGGTTACGCAATTGATGCAGAATCCATAAAATTTTATAAATCCTGCTTTGTAATTCGTTAGTGATTAAAACGGCTACAGCAGAAACATGCTCAAATGTGTAATTATTTTGTTCATGTGGATGTTAGACTTTTCTTGGGTGTGGTACACCCAGTGCAGAATTGAATGCTAGAATAACAAACTCTGACTTTTAGTAAACCCAGATGTTTTAAAATGAAACCAGATTTGCTTAATAAATAAAACAGGCTTGCAATTTACTTCTTATAGCTGTAATATTTATTAAAAATTGTGTCTCAGTGTGTCAACAAACAAATATGGGTGAAAATGTCTAAAACACTACCTTGTTTTTTTGCTCAGTCTGGCAGTCCTGAGAAGTCTCCTCTGGAATGGGTAGAAAATGACGATCGCTACGTCCACTAAAGAGGTGCATCGAACGAGCCTGTGAAACAATGAACTCTCACAGTCGCCAAGGTAAGATCTACTGTTTATTTATTTTATTTTCATTTTTTTATTTTTTTACCTATAAGTTATTGTTTGTGACTCGTTGGAAGTGAATGCACTTTAAGAATGGGTGGAATTTTGCATGACGGATTTTGATAGCATTAACAATTCTGTCATAATTTGCAGGGCCAGTGCTGATGCTTTCGTTTTGGACCTTTGGTTTAGGTTTTCCACTTTTTTTGTTGACTGTTGTGATGAATTAGAAGTATAATTATCATATAGTGTTTGTAGTAGGAGAGAGTTACTGCTGTGTTGTACATCTTGCTGTTTTTGTGTTAACATTTGAACTGACCACTTGTTAAGTTTATAATGCGCTCGCTACACTGGCAGTCAGTTATTTTGTAGTGGTTTTCAAAACTCCATCGGTAGTTTTTTATTTACCGTTTACTGCACCAGAAATTGGTCAGAACAGATTGTTCTGCACAGTGGCCTCAACCAACTGAGTTTGAATAAACCGTTGGCACATTTCCAGCACTGGGCCTATTCTAAGACCCGCTGTTTCTCTGAACCCAAACAGTCCAGGGTCTTATCCAGTTCTTGTCTGCAAAAGGATGAACAGTTTAAAATATAGACTAAAGGTCTGTATACGTGATCCGCAAGAGCATATATATATATATATATTGATTTGTTAAAAATACTTGAACCAGGTGGGCGCTGTGGTGACGCCGGAGCAAAGCACGACCCACATAAGGAGGCCTTAGTCCTCGTGGCAGTAGTCGCAGGTTTGATTCCCGGCCTGGCGACATTTGCCGCATGTCTTCCCCCTCTCTCGTTATCCTTCTTCCTGTCAAACTACTTTCAAATAAAGGCCACTAGAGCCAACAAAACCTTTAAAAAAGAAACTTGAACCACACACTTTTTCCAGACATGATAAACTGTCAAACTGCTTACCTCATCTCCTAACTTAGCCAGTCAATTTGTACTAAAACTTTATTTATGCTTTATTTTTGTCTCCGAACAGTACAAGGTATGTCATAAATTCGATTTTAAGAAGCATGAAGTACCACAGCATTCAAGTAGAGTTCACAGTTGTGAAACATCTGGCTATCTCAGAGTAAATTCTCTGACTAGAAAAGAGACAGAGAAGGAGTGAATATTTTTATCTTGTCTTATCATTTTCAATTTGAGTGTTTGTGGCTGAGCAGATTCGAATCGAGTTGCTTTTATTTAACTCTGAATGTATGATGTGGAACATCTCAAGATGACATTTCAAGGTTTTTCTCCAAGTCTGCTTTTAAATATTTGACCTAACCAGTAAAACTTTCTTAGGTTTTCTCTTTACTTGCAACCATTAAGAGCTGGATTTTCCACAAATTCTTATCTAAATAAAGACAATGTTGAACAGATTCTTCCTCTCTGTCGTGCTTTGGTTTTTTCTCTCATGTTCTCCAGATGCCTCAGATGTTTGTTACTTGTTGGTCCACTAATAGTCCTTGCATAGCACAGTTTAGGTTGCTTACATCAACTTTTTTTTCACTTGAACTGTGCTGGGAGGTATGCTGTCAGAGTTTAAAGCATTTGCGTCAGAGGACGCTGGCACAGGGCAAAGATATCTTCAATTCCTGTCATTATGTTCCTCTAATTTATTTCTTGAATACATCATGTTACATAAGCGGAACGACGATGTGGCCATATTTTCCTCTTTTCATTTCCCTCCCTGTACTGATCACTTCCATGCTTTCCCTTTGCACAATTCTCACAACTGATGTAACTTTAGTGTAGATTTTAACTTTAGATGTTGTGTTTTATAGAAATAAAAGGGTAGTTTCCACAAAAAAAGAATATCTGCCGTTACTTTAAGAGGCCTCTGCCTTTCAAGAAGTGAAAAAAAGTTTTACTTAACCTTAATGATGAGCATAAACCTCTAAACCCTCTGTTCTATTTTGGTAGCTTGAAAATTGGGAAAGAAGCTCTCACTTCTCAGTTTTCCTTCCAGTTTGTGGCTCATTTTCTCCTTGTCGCCTTTTAGTCTGAGCAGTATTACTAAGTCGTTTTTCCACATTTGACAGATCATAATTTCCTTTTCCAAAACCACCATGTCATAGCACTGAAGAGCCCTTTTGTCTGATTTAACTTGGGTGGCAGTTGCTACCATGTTGTCATGCTTCTTGGTATTTTGGAGAAATACCCTTGGAGGCAGCAGTAAAACAAAACAGAAGGACTCTCTTCCCCATAAGACCCCTGCCCTTCTGTCCTCTGCCGTCATTGGCTCATCTCCTTTCTCCAGCAGCAATAATCGCTATCCTGTCCTGCCTGAGTGGGGAAACTTTGTCAGTGAAGAGCTCATGCAGAGCGACTTTCTGCATTAGAGCTTGCTGGAGGTCTTCAGAACTTGTCTCACCCAAATAGAGTACTGTTGGGTTTTATGGGTGTTTCTTTTGTGTCTTTGCATTTTAAGGACTTAAGTAAGTTGTTGTACACACTAGCTCCATATACATTGTTACAACTTTTTTAGGGGCATAATATGTCATATTTTGTGGCAGACTAGCTAGAATTGTCAACACTACTAAGAAATGAATCGCAGTAAGTCCTCTCATTGATTTTCATAGCTGACTTTTTAACGTCCTTTCTTCACATGATGAAACTTCCACCAGGTGTCCTTTATGTACCAGAATCTACCATGTGATCATGTGTCACCTGGAACCATAGAGCATGATTGTCCATTCTTGTAACTACATTTAGAGTGAATGTAATGAATTGGCATCAAACCTGTTGTTGAACCCAGCTAAAGTGGTGCATATAGGCCACAAACCCTAGTTGATATTTGTGACTCCCATACAAAGTAATACATTAGTTGTGTTTTATAAAGAAAAGTTGAGTAACTCCAGTCCTCGGGTGTCACTGTTCAGCAACTTTTGGATCCATTCCTACTTCAAAATACATGAACCAAATGAGTGGTTAATGACTAAATCTTGGCAAAACTTGCTGACATGCCAAAGAGGTGATTAAGCTTTTTAATTTAGATGTGTTGGAGTAAGTGCATCCAAAAGTTGCAGGAATTTGACACAGGAAGGAATGAACTTGGGGGAATATTTTGGCAAATAAACTAAGGAAAATGTCATAATCAGTGCTTCACTGATGTCTTCTTCTATTTGTATAACAAAAATGCCAACATGCGAAAAAATCTGGTTTTTGGTTTAAAGCATTTTTGTGACATTAGGCAATGCAATAAAAATGAGTGATATATGTATTAAAATTGTAGAATTTGCAATTGTGCATATATCCTAAGTGTTATGGGACTGTGGAGTAAAGGGATTGCTTAGTTGAACTTGAAATACAGTCATTTTGAAAAAGCATAGCATGTTCCAAACCATATGTTCAAATTGAATGTTCTGTTTTAGCAATAGCCACATCATTGAAATAATCTACTCTTTTTAGAGTTTTGTTCCTTATGTCCCTAATGTTGCTAATTAGCAACATATTATAGTTTACATGAATTGTTTATGTAATCAGGTTATCAATACTTAATTCATTTAGAGCTTGACTGAGAGAAAACATTCTTTCTACATACTTGATATAAATTCAGACATATGGCGTTAAATGGAAAACTGACTTAAGAATCGTTGTAAGTGGCATAATGACAATCGTTGTGATGGTGTGCTGAAGGCGGAGTGTTGGAGTCAAGTCATGTTTGATATGAACAGCATTATTCTAAAATCTCAAGGTAACATCTATTTGATTGTGCTAGAAGATGGCCTGAAAAATACATAATACTGCCCCTTTAAGCACCACGTCTGCTGCTCAAAAGCTGAAGCTTTAATTTCTTTTTTTCACTTGACCTTCCTACACTCTTCTCTGTCACTCTCAGCTCCCAGTTTCAATCGGTAGGTATAATAATTCATGCAGGGAGCTATCAAAAGCCTGCGGTGGTAGATTAAAGGAGAGCAGTTAATGTCTGGAAAGTGTAGCATAATCTTCAAAAGGAAGTTTAACACCTGCTGGCCCACACTGAAGGCTCCTCATTCAGAAAGGCCAGGCAAATGAGGAAAACGCTGGGTGTTAAATGAGAGGTTTTAGTCTGAATGTCTTAAAATCTGGAGGTAAGAATGATTGAAGACGACGGAGGTGAAAGGCAAAATGAAGTTGAGAGGAGAACATTAAGAAGAAATTAAGAATTTAAAGTAAAATGTAACACTGCTGGATTCTCTCTACTCTACGCAGTCGCTGCTTTTTTGTGAGTTTTTTTTCCCCCCAAATAGCTCGAGATGTACAAATCATTTTCTCCTATCTGTGTTGGAGTATGGCATAAATATTATCATTCTGATTCATTCTTGGCACAGCGATTATTCCTCAGTGGAGAGATGGATTGGAAGGAGTTGATTCAGACCAAAAAGAGGCCTTTCTGAGAGAACAATAGAAGCTGCTGTGGTTAAATTAGATTACTGCTTCATCATTGTTTTCCTTTCCACAGTTTTCCAGAAGATTCCACTCAAGTAATTGCATTGTCAGATGAAACTGTGCAGTGGGGTCTTTGGAGGAATTTATGAGGCACTGAAAGCTTCTTTGGGAAGAAAAACTCAGAACTGAAACATCTGCAGTTTAAAAAAAAAGCTTCTTTGTCATAAACAATTGTAAAAGATTCTCTAGTTGGCATTTTTATAATTGTATGGCTTCTTGTCCCTGCATTTTATTGATATCAGTCTGGCAATCTACCTTTCTTGACACTATTTTGTACCACATCAGTCAATGCTATGTGCAAGTGAAGAAAGGCTTTATAGCCTTTATATCTAAGGCTTTGAATACTTTCAATGCCTTGCTAAAATATTCATAACCCTTGAAACTTTTTTATGTTGTGTCACATAAAATCACAAACTTCCATGTGTTTTATTGAGATTTACTTTGGTAATCCAACACAGAGCAGATCTTAATTACTGAAAGTGAAAGAAAAAGGTTGAATGTTTTCAACATTCTTTATGAATAAAAATGTGAAAAATGTTGCCCTTGTTTCCATTTAGCTTCTCTGAGTCAATACCTTTAGAACCACCTTTCACTACTGCTACCATCTTCCATCTTTCCATATCTAGAGACTAAATATTTGCCTATTGTCTTTGGACAATAGGCAAATATTGGAATTGACTGTCAGTTCTCATGTGTTGCCACAGATTTTTAATTGGATTTAGTTTTGAACTGTTATAGGGACATTTTAATACATAAATATGCTTTGGTTTAAATTGTTTTCTTCCAGAATTGTCCCTTATTTGGCTCCATCCATCTTACTGTCAACTCTCTACTGAAAAAAGCATCCTCACAACATTATGGTGCCAACATGTTGGATGGGAAGGATTGTGTGTTCAGGGTGACACACAGTGTTGTGTGTTTAGTATCTTCTTTCACATGTTTGCTCCGTTCCCAGCTCGTCATAGAATGGGGTTTAAGTTAAACATATAATTGTTCACATCCTTTGTCTCGCTTCAAAAGTCTCATTTTGCCAATCCTCATTGGTAAAGTTAAACAAAAACGAAAATCACTTAATTCCTGCATTTCCCCATCTGGCTGGAAGGTTTCAGTCAGCCGATGGGTTTGATCACGGGACAGTGAAGCAGAGAGAGAGCCTGGTCAGGTGGGGCTCTGAGGGTGTAATCCTTCTGCTTCTATAAACCAAATAAAATCAAAAGTTCACTGCAGTTACACAATCTCTGCGGGGAAGGGCTCAGTACAACATGAATCTCTGAGGCCAGAATGAACTTTTGCAGGATTAATCCGAGTTCATGGCTTCAAACTGAGACCTTTAAACTCCCCCTGGGTGCCACACTGTGCTAGAATGCATAAATGCCCCTTGGAACCGCTGGGTTGACTACAGCTGGTATCTCATGCTGGTTGCGTGTCAAGAAAAGTAATTTCTGCACAAACTAAATGTTTTTAAATTTGATGTTTGTGTAAATAAATCAAGTTCACAGATAGAATTGAAGTTGGCTCAGAGGAATAGATATGAGTTAGGGTCTGAAAATAATGAGAAATAAGTCAAGATCAAAAAATTACATTTTAGGGGTTTCCTAAATGAAAAAGCACCATTATTTTTTTTTCTTTTGTAGCATGAACAGAGTTAAGCAATAGAGGAAAGATAAAAGCTGGATTAAAATATTTCATAACATTGTGGGACCGTTACAGAATCGCATTATGCCCTCTGAAGGTTGTTTTTGTTTAAAAGCTGTGTAGCAGTCATGACCTTATCAGATTCAGCCCTGAATGCTGTCAGCAAAGAGAGAATGAATCTTACTGCATGTTGCTCATCTCCATGCAGAAACTTCATAATATATTCATGATATCTTTCAAGCTTTGGTTCTGCTGTTTCTTCTATTGTACCATCCATACCCGCACCCTTTTCTTGTCGTTAGCCTAGCAGATTTGAATAGTTTCCTGTCCCTCAGCTTGCGTGTTTCAAAGCTGAAGATCAGCTCACACAGAAGCTGGTGTTGTCGCAGGGCCCTCTCAAAAATCCAGTCAGCTTTGCTATTGCTAGATTTTTTTTGTGTGAACCAACGCCTCCACCACGTTCACTACTTTTCTGTCTAGTTTGTTTTATTTTCTAGTGTTGTCTGCTGTATTATCCTTTATATTTCAATCTATTAAGGCTGTTGCAGTCTTGTGAATTTTGTTCAAGTGTGATCAAAGCAACATGTTTCTGCTTACAAAATTTACAGAAGTTCTTTATTTTAGTCATTTTTTTCAAACTAATGAGTTTCAGTTCTGAGTTTGAAAACGAAAAAGGTGGAATTAACATGTTTTCATGTTTATATTATTATGACATTTTTATCACACTGTAAAAATGATTTTATATAATAGTGCATAAAAACACTTTCGAACTGAATTAGATCTTTTGGTAGTTATTTGAGTGTTGTTCTTGTTGTTCGTTACTCATTTTTTTTATTGCTGATGTTGCTTACTTATGCAATATTATGGTTGTGGACAGTTTCAAAGCCTGAAACACAGACTTAAATTAAAATTCAGCTAGTGGTTTGACAGGCACTCCACTTGATCAGCAAAAGACTTCAAGGCAAAAAGCCCAAAAACGCAACAGCAAAAAAAATGTGTGAAGCAAACATGAGAACCTTTAGAACGAACCATTAATAAGTTAACTTTGCGTGAGAAAGTTAACTGGGATAAATGCAAAGAGGAGCTTCTTATATAAAAAGAAGATAGGAGAGAATCCAGACTGTCAAGCTGTGGGAAACTTTGCTTTTAAAGAATATCAAAATTTGAGTGTCCTGATAGGAGAGTTTAAAAGCATTAAAGTTTTTCTGGAGTCAGCTCTCTCTGTGCCAGAGTCAGCTTTTTATTTTGGAAATTTGAACTCCATTCCTTTCTTTCCCCCCACATGACATCTGATGTCATTTAAAATCTGCTCTACCTGCATATTTCTGCATAGTTTTATTGACATTTATTGATTTTTAAGTTATAATTGCTCTGAAATGATCTGTTGTTAATGCTTTGTTTATCTCGTTTTACCAACTTTAGTTCAATTTTACATCTGCTGTTGATTAAAACATAAAGCAGTGCTTTTCCCACCACCCAATGTCAGCTTATGTAATTTATGTACACAGCCTTGTTTTGGACCCCACAATGCAAACAGACAGGTGATGGCTGGGGTAAAACAGAAGGTTCTGGATAATTAAGCTCCAGGGAAAAAATATGTTTTAAGTTGCATTGTCTAAAGACACTTTTAAAGCTATAAAAGTTACCAAGGAAACAAAGTTCTGAGGAACTTGAATTAATTTGAGTATATTGAAGTACTTTGAAGGAACTTTTAAACTCAACACCATTTATTTGCTTTTTGTGGTTCTACATTGTATTCATATTGAGCCTGCAGCTCAACCTGTGTAATAAACACGAAGGGTCTGAAATGTACAGACATGGATGATCCATAGCAAGACGGAGACATTATCACTGTTTTGGATAAACACACATGCTATTTTGGGTCTTTACTGATAAAAAGGTGGGTGTTTTCTTCTCAAAATGCCAAGTTTATGTTTCAGGTAAATTTAGACTGTACTGTAGAAGATCTCTGAACTTTTAAGCAATCAAATGAAGATAAAAAGCACAAACAGAAAAGATAGTTTATTTGGTTTATCAGTTCTCCTGATGCATGTAGGAGAAAGCAAAGCAAAGAGAAAAACATGCAGAAACCTCAAAGAGCATGTATTATTAGGCATACGAAATATCGTAATTATTGAGCTTTTTATGCCATATTTGGTGATACTAATGATATTTGGCAACCCAATTTTCTGTGGTCTACCACCAATGATTTATTCATGTAAGCTCAGCAGGACATATTTTCCTATTAAAATAAACTGCTTCATGTTGGGGTTTTTTAAAAAAAAACAGAGTATGATGTTTGTGGTTTCAAACATCAACAGTTTAGTGACTGGGTTAAGGACAGAAACCAGCTGATTGTGTAATCGCATCCTCAGAGAGAGATTTTAAGACAGAAACAACACACAATTTTAAATCCCTTGATCCTCATTTAATTTGGAAAGCACATTGATTTAATATTGCTAAGGAGATTTATAGCAAACTTCTGGCAGACGGTCTTAATTTAGAAAAAGACGGCAGTCAAAAAAAAAAAAAGACAATATGTGGACACCACAAGAAGGGTTGCAGTAGGGGCATGCAATAAAGCCGTAAATCAGCTCGTCAAATGCTGTAATCTGAGTTTCAGTCTAAACCAGTATTCCTTTCATTTACCAGAAATATCTGCAATTAGCTGTCTTTGCTACTTTGCTAGTTTGATACCCAGAATTAAGCAGACCTTTGATACAGTTCTGTATCCCTGGCTGTGTTGTGTGTTCTTGCACAACATGCTTCAATAAAAACTATCCATACTATTTCTTGGCTTATTTTATCCATGTAAATATATTGAATTAATTGCTGCTATTTTAGGAGTTGCACACAGCCACAGTTTTATTCCTTGTCAGTGCTTCCATTACAAAATCAAAAATAAAACCTAGGAACTTCCGTTAATGTCTCTTAATGTGACAGCTGCGGAAACAGTTATGTTTACCATACTCACTGTGGAATAGATCATTGTAGCTCAAATGGAACGATACATCAGTGTTTTACTGAGATACACTGATCAACGTGGCTATTTTAAACAATTTTCAAATCTGTTCTGTCTAAAGCTTTGAGCTTTTCAAGAATTGTATTACCAGCTTTTAAAATAATTCTTTCCAGTCTTCTTGCTCTGAGTCAGTGTTACTGTTACTTATATTTATATTAGGTGCAGAAGTGATGTCCCACTGTGTGAGAAAGAAGAGTTACAATAGTAAAGGGTTTACCAATTTTCTAAAGCAAATACTGTCAAAAATGACTGAAGTTTACATTTTAAACTTCAATTGGGGGAATGAAAAAAGTATTGAATTTAATTTTGAATATGAGGTGAAGACACAGAATCACTGAGGATCAATGTCGGTCTTTTAAACCGAATTGTATGTTTCAGTCCAAAATGTATCCATCACCCAAAGCAGTGATGCAAGCTGTGTTTTTATCAAATTGATCTTTTATTCCTGTTCCATGAATTTTCCAAGCAGTTTTTCGAAGGTGCTTTGAATAACATCGTTGTTATTCTTTATTCTTGCGTAGCCTTTTGAAAAGAGTTTAAATGAGACATTTCATTTGCTCAGCTCTTACTTTTGTAGACCTGTGTTGCTAAAAGCCCCGCACAGCCACTTTGACATTTAGAACCCAGGTTAGAAACCGGCATTGTGCGAAAAGTGATTGTCCGCCACCTTTATTTTATTTATTTATTTTGCAGCTCATGTAAAAATTTCCAATTCAAAGCCTTGAATTACTGTAAAAATCTATACAAGATCACTGAGTTCAGTTGCACTTGTCATCAGTCAAATGGCAGGAAAATTAGGTTTGTTGTCCTCCCACTTTGTAATTTGCCAGACTTCTCCTTCATCCATTAGCACAACGTAGTGAGCTCATTTCTCCAGCTTTCAGTGGCAGTGGCCTCTCAGATGGATTAAACAGCAGACTTAATCCTGGGAAGAAAAATGAGGTGGAACAAAACAAGTTGCAGGACTAGAATAGATATAGCTTATTGTGAGCTGTAATTCTAGAAACTTCTCCTCAGTGATAATTGGGATTTGTCGTATACGTTTCTGTCAAGTGACCAATGCAAAGATGAAAATACTTTCTCGAACTGTAACGGAAAATAGACTTTAAATTCCAAGTTTTTCCCACTGGCGGCACATATCCCTGATGACCAAGCAGACCTCCATCCCTTTGCACACAATTGAACCGGGATCTAAAACTAATGAGCATCCGTGCAATGACGATGGGCTGCACAGCAAGCATCTCAGTCTCATGGAAATGGAAGTTGCTGACAGTCCGTTCACTACACGCAAACCCTGGTCCGTCCGTGGGAATGTTTATTTGACCTGACAAAGATGCACGCTCAGGAGGTTGGATTGAGTGACACGCTGTGGGTGCAGAAAGGAGAAGCAACTCTTGGGATACTTCTGCAGCCTCAGTAGAGTGTATCAAAAAACATATTTCAAATGCATGGCATGGTGTCATAATGTCACTAAATGTTTCTGAAAAATCAAAAAAATATATATTTTAATCTTTTTCTCATCAACACTGTATTAGAAATATTAGATATTAGAAAAGTGAACCTGAGTCATGCTCCAATCCTCCTCTAGCATCTAAAAATTAAAATGTGAACCTCTTGCCAAAGGTCACCATAATTCCTGTTGAATATATTCGTTAAATGAACAATAGGTCATGGGGTTACCAGAGCTGCTCTTCCATTTCCATCCCTTGCATCCTCGTCTGTCACGCCAGCCTTCATCTGCCCTCTCTCCACGGCCAGCGTTCATGACTAATTGCTGGGAAATATTCATGCCTTCAATCTATTTTTAGACACTATTAATAGATGCCAGTTCTTTCACTCTCGTATTTTCTTCTCACAAGTTTATACTATTTGGAGAACAGAGGAGATTTTGTTGCAGGCGCTGATCTAACAGGGCCCCCATCCTCTTTTTGTCTATAGCAGAAGCAGAGTTTTCTCTACTGCCAAAAAGATACAAACTTACTCAATTAATTTTTTTATTTTATTTCTCTTTGGATCGAGTCATTGTCAAATTTTACAGAGGCTTGCAAATTTCTTTTAAATTTTTTACATGTCTATTTTGTTGCAAAAGCAATTAGATGTAATGACTGTGGTGAGATCTACCATATTTTGGGGAATATAAGTTCCTTTTTTCATAGTTTGGCTGGCCATGTGACTTGCAGTCATGTGCAACTTGCTTGTGTTCTTTGCCTCTTCATGATACATTTATTGACTGATCAATCAATCAATCAATCAAATTTTATTTGTATAGCAGCTTTCATCAAGTGCACAAAAATGCAAAATCATAGAACGCACAGTCAACATAACATTTTGCACATCAAATTATTGATTAATGCTTCATGATTAGGTTTCAAAAGCAACTCTAAACAGCTGGGCTTTGAGTCTAGATTTAAAGGAACTCAGTGTTTCAGTTGTTTTACAGTTTTCTGGGAGTTTGTTCCCGATTTGTGGTGCATAGAAGCTGAATGCTGCTTCTCCATGTTTGGTTCTGGTTCTGGGGATGCAAACCAGACCAGAACCAAAAGACCTGAGAAGTCTGGAAGGCAGATATAACTGTTTGTGCAATTTTCCATGGAGACTTGATCCTACCAGACACAACCTTTACTGTAATGGGGACGATGGGATCAATGATAACTGAAATTTTAGAATGAAAGCTATATACCAACTCATCTACATCATTAAGGGGAGAAGAGTAGATTTGATTAAATGTTTCTGCTGTGGTGTCTGTGTAAGAACGTTTTGTGATACTAGCTTTTTGGCTAAGTGAGTCAATGTTGATTGTGCTTTCAAAGATAACAGCAAAGTGATTCGACAGGGCGACATCAGTTACAGAAATATTGGAAATATTCACACCCTTACTGATAACCAGCTCCAGATGCATTAAATATTAATTCACGGACACGAACCATGAAGTAAACAATACAATCTGCAGCCATGGGGACAGCTAATCAGGGGCTGAAAGCTAGATGACCAGAGCTGAAAGAACAACTCCACAGCTGGGTACATAACATGCTGATGGTGTTCTGACAATCCATGCTGCCTTGTCAGAGTTCCCTGCCATGGCGTGTCTAGATAGCTATGTCTATCTATCTGTGCTACCACTTGAAACCGCTGGAATCCCTGTTGAGACTTGTGAACGGCACAGTCTCCATGCCCTGGTAGTTGCCAAGGAGATGAATATAATTGACTTCACAGGTGGATTTTTTTGGTGCTGCGACTCCGTGGAACTCAAACGCCTGACTGTCACCCCGTATTTACACTGCATGCGTCTCTGCTTTGCCGGGCACTTTGCCAGTAGAGGGAAGCCATTCCTGACCATCCTGAGTTAGAACATGAACATCAGCATGTCAGAAACTGTAAGCAGCTTTCGAAGCCAAAGCTGAACACAATGTGTCACCAGATCATATCATTAACATGGACAATTTATGCTTCTCCCAAATTTCTATACATAATTGTTTTTACATACATTTTAAGACAACAAGTGGTGAGTTCCTGTACTCTGGTGTGGCAGATGTTTTAGAATGCAATTAAATATTTTAAAAGGGATATTAAACTCAAAAACTGCATTTGCTTAGTGATTTGTTTTTTTTGTTTTGTTTTTTTATTTTCTCCTGTGTTTGATAGTCATCTACTGCCACTCAGTAACATAAGTATTGATTTTTAAACCTCTGGAGTATTACCTTTAATGTCATACGATTCAGATAGTAGTTTGTGAGATATATTATATTTAAACTGGGCATACCAATTTCAAGCTGATTTTTAATATATTTTTTTTTTTTAGAAAAGAGGCCTGAAGGGTTAAATCATTTTAGCCAGAACAAATAAATCAGCAAGGCTTATGAGCTCAACATTTCCCTGAATCTCCTGACCTTTGTGCTTCGGTGACTCGTGCAGCATGGTGCATTTGAACCCGCAACCTCTTAGCTCCCGCATGACATGCTGAACTAATCTACTAATATTCTGGCCAGAGAAGAAACAACTCTCCATCTCCGCTGACAGGGGCGTTTGCTATTGAAAGCCCTTTTGTCATTGTGACCACAACAAACAAGTGAGCCATTCTCAGCCTTGGGGTCGCTTTGCTTAGACCGCATGAAAACAAGCGTGACTATTTTAATTGTAATCAGACAGAGAGAGTACTGATGTAGAGCCACCTGTAGGTACTGAATTATTGTATGTGTGCATGTTTGTTGTGTTCCAGAGTGTGTGTATTTCAAAGTGAGAATCCATTTTTCTGTGTGTTTTTCTGGGGCAAGTACAGTCACAAGCCTCCGTTAACCTTTTATGCGAATAATGAAGCTATCATGGTTCGCACTTCATGAAATGGTACTCTAGAATCTCTTAGTCAAAGACCGTGAGTGTTGCGTGCTTAGTCATAGGTTCACTGCATTACTGAATGTGAAAGTGTTCCAGTGGGGTCTGTTCTTCCTTTACTCAATTGCTGCTTGTTAAGCATGACTCATTTTAACATTTCATGAACTGTGCAACAACTTGCTGTGATAACAGACACGTTCAAGGCAAGCCTAACACCTCAGTAAAGATTTTAGCAGGGTTCTTATCAGTGTCTCATTAGATCCATGTCTGTAAACACAGACATGGTAATAACTGATGTAGAAACATCAGTTATTACTGATATTTATGGTTATTTTTAGCCTTACCTGTTGTTACTAATTTAAAAAACAAAAAAAAGGCAAAACACACCTTACAATGAATGCTTCTTGTCACCCTGGGCAAAGCTGTATAAGGACACCCTAAAATAAATTCATCTGTTTTTGTCACTGTTAGTGGCAGTACTTTGCATAACCTTTTCACCAAAATGACAGCGTAATCATCTTGTTTCCAAATGTCACACAGTTTCCAAATACAGAGAAAGGGATCCTTGATTACTTTTCTTTGCAAAATCTCTCTGGAATATCCAGGGTCGTCTCATATATTCTCATCTCATCAGTGTCTCTGTGAGATGAGAATATGATTGGATGATGATTCATCCAATTGCAAATAATTTGACTGTGGCACAAGTTTCCAGAAAAAGTCCAAGTAGAAAACGGCAAACATTTATAACTGTGAGGGTAGAATAGGACGTTTTTTCTAACATTTTTTTCAAACAACTGGTTGGTTTCTAACTACCGGCTAGTCGAGAGACTTGGTGACCCCAGAATATCACTCTCTAGCCATATTTCAACAGTTTTTTGTTGTTGGTTTCTTTTCTTATCAGAGTGTAACTCCCTACAATATTTAATATACCTTGGATGTTTTCTAGTGTCCGTTTTCATTGTGGGATCTGGAAGCCCTGCTGTTCCTGCAGCTTTTTCCCTGGCTGGATTGGTACTGTTAACTTCAGTTAATAAGGACAACATGCAAGTTCAATATAGAAAATCTCCAGCTGAGAAACGAATCCACAATTTTATTGCCATGACACAACAGTAGTGACCGCTTCATGCACGTAGCAACTGTGCCTAAATATAGCTTTATTTTCCATTTGATTTACATTTCCTTATCAAACACAAGCTATTTTTTATAATCACTTTTTTTTTTGGGAGGTTAAATCTGTGGAAATGTGTGCACACTATGCAAAAGGGTGCAGAAAATGTTATATTATTCTGTTGAAGAGCACAGATAAACTCTACCAAATGTAGTTGTGTGAGCTGCTGAATTAACAAAACTGTATTGATGTTTTTTACATAAACATTTTATGCTTCTGGAAGTGGCTATATACTGACTAAAACTGCTGTTCTGCACCATTTATCTCCTACCTTCTCAAAATTTGATAACATATTTATTCCAGGAAACTATTCATTTCCCTTTTTACTAAAGACAAAACATGAGCTTAGTCAAACCACATCCCTACAGTTTTACTTAAGTCAAACGATTTACATCTAATTACCGGGTATAGGCTCTGTTCTTCCTCTGAAAGGCTCCATATTAGAAACCAAATCTTATAATTAACCCATCCGCTCACATGATGGTAATGGCAGTGCTTTGGCTCCGTCAGAGGCCCATGTTGACAGTTTTGACATCTTAGTGCAGCCCTCCTCGGTACTGCCATCACAAATATGCCAGCAGTTAAAAGAAAGATGAGCTCTTAATGGACTGCTTACCACCAGGAAGGAGTGAAGAGATTGACCTTGAGGGATTTTGATTAGATAAGTTGTCTTTTAGACTGCAAAGGTGTGGGCTTTGGTGCCATAGCTGCAGATGACCTCGTTTCTGTTTCCAAATTTACATTTCAAATGACTTTGACGTAATATTATTTTCACTTTTATCTCCACCTTTGAGGACAAATTTAGCCTCAATTAGTTTTACATAAAAATAAATGTCAGTCAATGCATAGCACAGTTCAATGAGATAAAATAAATGAGCTTAGTAATAAATTTTCTAAGTTTATTGGACAGCACTTCTGTAAAACTTGGCAGCTTCTGTTTAGTGCATTGCTTACAGATTTAGTGGAGTTTTAGAGATGGATTAGTGTTGTTGAAGCAGTTTGTTGACATCAGATGGCATGGAAATATGAATCTACACACACTCTGTGATGAAGCTAGGGCAAACCTACACTGGGCACAGAGAGAGATGGAGGGGAAAAACAAATAAAATAAGCCCGAAGTAAGTACCCCCGCAGTTGGCCCATTCCCATAGACATTTGGTCAAGAAAGAAGACGAGTAAGAGGACAGTCTGCTTACCAGAACAAAACCCCACTAATGGGAACAGTATGAGCAGATTTATCATAGAATACTTGTATTATTTAAGCATTATATCCACTATTAACATTAATAACAACTCCAGTTCTTCCTCTTAGCGTTAAACTAGTTTCTAATCGTCCTGAGGTAGAACCAGTCAAATTTTTGGACCAGAACTGCTGTAGAAGATCTGCTACGTATCGACTGTCTCTTTTAATAGCTACAACTTTGCAAAATTGAGCATATTTCTGCCTACATCCCCCAGAATGCTTTGCGGTTGTGGATCAGGGTTCAGTGAAATTACTTAATAGTTTATCAGTTGTATTATCTTTTGATATTGTCTCTATTGTGATATATCATTGATTTATTGTCCAACCCTACTTATTGTTTTTTGTACTAGATGCCATTACAATCGTCTAAGACATGCACATCTTTATTGTGTGTCCTATTAAACCTTTACTCTGACAATGTTTTCAAGGTGTTAGCTGTGCTGTTTCTTTGTGTTCAGGCAAGCAATCCAAGAATACTTTGATTTGAGAGGCTGGTGCAAATGGGACACTTGGTAGAAATAAACACAGTGTACGCCAGAGCTCAGTATGAATATTAATAACCGGCACTACAACACAATCCACTCAGCATCAGATTGCTTTGTAATCCTACTGTAAACTCTTACTAAACCCAAAGTGAGTCACTATTATTATAAATAATCCCTCAGTGTGGTTTGTGAGACGTGCTGGCAATTTCCTGGCACACACACACTAACGCTAATTTTTCTGTTTACAAACTGATTTATTATCAGTTATCTCCGTTTCAGACACCACACAGCACAATGCTGATAGCAGCTGCTGTTTAGCATCATAATGTTTTCTGTTTTCACCATGTTAACCTTCCATCTAGCTAGTTACTAATGAGCGGTAACCAACAAAGTAAGCCTCTCCCAGTATTGACCTTCGACATGCACTTGATCCATTATTTGAATCATTACCAATTAACCTAAATAGCTTAAAATGTTTTAAAGCCTAATAAATCCACATCAATTCAGAAATTACTTTCTGAACATTTCCACATCAACCAATGGAGAAAAACTTTTCAACTTCTTTCTAAGAAGTTATTTAAAGTTTGGCTTTTCAAAAGTAATTTTCAAATCTGTTTGTCCCATATCTCTGTAATGTTTTTATTCTACGTTTTTTTCCAAAATGTTTGTTTTCTGTTTACCAGGGTTGTAGTTTTTCACATGAGCACAAGATGGACATCTAATCTCAGTTCTAAACTTCATCTGGAAGTTTCCCTTATCCCTTCATCATTGGGATTTTTACACTAATATTACATGGCTTCCACTGGCTTATTGCCAGTATTTTTATGAGAAGCAATTTCTAAGTAATTTTCCAATAAATGGTTCGTTGATATAGTTTATGCTGGTTCCAAGTAACTTTATCCTTCCCTGTGTAATTTAGACTTTGCAGCAGGTAACTGCTCCTAGGAATGGAGGCTCGATTTAGAGCACAAAGGAGAACTTAACAGATGATTGCCTGTATTGTACTACCAGCTGTTGGATAAAAAAAGTCATGCATCTGTTGCAATAAGTAAATGTCAGGGAGTTTTCTTTTTTGCTAAACCTTAAACTTACTAGTAGACCATGTAGTACATGCATGTTTAAAAGTAAGTTCTTGATGTTGTGCTTAAATAATAGTCAGTTTTACGGCAAGGCATGATGTCCCACCTAACCATAATTTAGCTTCTTCCACACCAAACCAGTTTGGTTTATGGAGACAAACAACCATTTCATAGGTTCAGAACTCCATGTTTTACATCAAATCATTGTTCATCTTGTAATTTCTTTTATCAAGCAGCAACTATCCCTATAGGTTACTAGTTAAACACTTTTGTTTTTACTAGGTTTGTTGTCTTTGATCTAAGAAACCCCTACCTCCTACCTAAAGCTCTGGTAGCACACACATCCAGGAGGTATGCCAAGAGCAGCCAAACTCCAAACACCCTGGGAGCCAGAGCAGAGAAAGCAAACTCTGGGAAGGTACAGGATTGACGTCAGAGAGAGCCACATGTAAGAGATTCCTTCCTAATTACCGGAATGCCCTGGCTTTATCGTCTAAAAAAAAATCCCTGTCATATTCATCTTTGAGTGTGTTCCCAGGTTTTATTCTTCGTCTACCTTTGTGTTGTGTCAGTTGTTTCTGTTTTCACAGATTACCCAGCGCAAAACTTTAAATCCTTGTCATTTGTCCTTTTACTCTCTCTCTCTCCTTTCCTTCCACCCTTTTAGCTCACCTTTGTTTTCCTTCCTACCCGTGTTTCCTATTCTCCTCTGCATTCTTCCTTCCTATCTTTTTCACTCCCTACTTGTGGCAGAAATGTTAAAGTGACCCTCGCTTCACTACAGCAACCCCTGCTTTTTCTTGTACCGCTATAAAACTCGTGTTTGGATTATTTCTGCTGACCTACTGAAGTTGGATTTAATTTCTCTTTCCAGGAATGTTCTGGAAGGAGCAGATCTCTCAGGCTGCCACTTGTGACTGTTATTTCTTTCACTACTTTCTGTAACCTGACTATTTTTTTTTAAAGTACCCTTAAACTTTTTAAGCCCAAGTACATCTCTGTTGTACCAGTCGCTCTGCATTACTGTTACTTTAACAAGGCAGAATCTGGTTCAGTTGATAAATTATTGGATCTGTGACCTTATGGCAGAAAATGAGCTCTCCCGTCAGTCCAAACTGCAATCATTCTCTACATCTGAGTCAGTAATTAATCCTTCAGGATAAATAGTTTTATATGGTGCTGAGTGCCTTTGGCTGATTCTCATTTGTTTGACAAACTACTTGACATGAATTATTTAGAGCTAATCATGCTATTGTGCTTTCCTGTTACATATATATTTCCTGCCTCAGTCTTCTATGTTTTACATAATAGTGCTTCAGTTTTTCTAAATATACATATGATATTCCCATCTTTGTAAAATATGTTTTGTTGCATGTACCTTCTTAACTAATTCCAACATTTTTATATTCTATAGTTGCATTTTTACTAAAACAGCAAAGGCAACAATCATACACCTACTGGCTGGTGAGGAGTTAATGTGCTTTCACATTTGTTGTTTTAGATGTAGCCCTAAAAGACATCTGGAACTTTTTGTTTTTAGTATTTGAGGGTAGGCCTGTCACAATAAATTTTGCTGGACGATAAATTGTCCTGGTAATTCTTGTGATACTTGTTAATATTGTTTTGAGACAATTTTATAGTAATATAATGATAATAGCATAATACTGCATGTTTGCACTCTCAAAAACCAGTAAATGTAATTTTTGTAAAGAACACCTAACACTGAAACTAGAAAATATTTTAAAAATCCAAAGTAAAACACAACCCAAAACGATAAATAAAACACAAATTAGAAGCTAGGGATACACCAATACGAAAATTTGGGCCGATATCAATATTCATTATTAATATTGGTCTTATGGCCAGTAATGATATTATACCGTTGCAACAATTCTGGGGAAAAAAAAGACCAGAAATGGATACTGGCTATCGGCCAATACCGAGGCTAGTCCCGATATATTGTGCAACCCTGTAATAAGCACTTACAACCAAAACCATAAATACAATTGATTATGATGTCTCTGTTAACAACATTGCCCTTCAAACCACAGTCGAGTTTAAGGCGTCTGTAAGTGAGAAAAATTGAAAAGTTTCAGGTTAGTTTACTTTTTTAAGGATTCCCCTCATAAGGTAGGGTTAAAAACACAGCAGCTGCTCCCCACCCCTCTTTCCCTCTCTCCGTCTCTCTCTCTCCGTCTGTATCTTTCACTCTCGCATGCATAAACATAGTCTATGGAGTAAGAGAAACAAATCACAGAGCTGAACAGCTTGTACACAAACACTCGCATGATTCAACAGGACTCGACTTGCTTGGAATCACACCCTTCTTCCAGGGATCAACATACAATGAATACATTTCTTGTAAATTGCCAGTTTAGATTCACAGTCATCCAAGTTACAGTAATCCTAATTGCTTGCATACGTACATGGCAGCTGGACTTTTCTTTTCAGCCTATGATGACATACTCAAAATATTTTATTTCCCCACCCGCTTGCAGATGTCTGCTGTTTTTGCTTTCTTGTCTTTTTTTATCACTTAGACCACAGGTGTCAAACTCCAGTCCTGGAGGGCCACAGCCCTGCAACTTTTAGACGTGCCTCTGCTGCACCACAACTGGACAGAATAATTAGGTCATTAGCAGGGCTCTGGAGAACTTATCTACACAAGAAGGAGGTAATTAAGCCATTTCATTCCAGTGTTTTGTACCTGTGGCACATCTAAAAACTGCAGGACAGCGGCCCTTGAGGACTGGAGACTGACACCCCTGACTTAGACATTCAAGCAAATGTAAAAATCCCACAAAAATATTCAGAGTAAAAATGAACTGCAGGTAATAAGTCATGATTTCATTAATTTTAGCATTTGAAAAATTCATTCAAACCAACCTGACCCTATGTGTGGGCTGAAAAAAATCATGACTTTACTGTGACTAAGCACATTTTTTGGATAGCTAAGCAAATTCAAGTCTGATTATTTCAGTTTAACCTCAAAAAGATGCATCATGAAGAGAAGAGATAACAGTAAATCATTTTTGATACATGCTGCCACAGAAAACATAGGTAAATGGTCCTTTGGGCCAATTTCATTTAAAAATGAGGGTATTACATATTTAGCTGTAGACATATAAAAATAGGATCATATTTGCTAAATCAGGAGTCTGCTACTTTTTGCTCTGGAGACTTTTTGGCTTTTTTAATATATTGAGTGATGAAATATAATTCTGTTTTATTTTTTATTTTTTTTTTGTTCTATTGTTCTTTCTCCCCCATTAAAAACCATTCCAAATTTAGAAAATATTAAACAGTAGTGAACCTTTCCAACAGTGGCCAGCCTTCCAAAATGACTCAAAAAGCACACTGACCACTCATCTGGGAGCTCTCAAAACAACCAGGAGGAACATCTAAATCTTTGCAGGCTTCACTTGTTGTAGTAAAGGTCAGAGTTCATGGTGCAACAACATGAATAATACTGCAGGGGTTTAAAACTTTTTTTCTCTGAACTAAGCTAATCTTATCTAATCTTTTAGAGCCATGGCATGTATATCCCTTTAGAAATTGTACAAGGCACGTCATCAAACAAAAATGCTACAAACTGTATTGAAATATAGTTAAAATATAGTCTCAGTTTACTGAAGTTATTTTCTCAGTGGGAAACCTGGGTGTGTTAGTTGAACACAAAGCTGATATTTGTGCAAAATTTGAAGAAAGACGCATGAAGACCTTCCTCAACATTTCTGAGTCTCTCAATTTTTTTCATCTTCATAGCAGTCGTGCTTGAAAAGCCCATCTTTCATAGATATGACGTGGAAAAAGGGAGCAGAACCGAAATAGCTCTCTTTGCCAGAATGGGGAACTCCTTGGCAGCGGTCTGCCAAAAACTGTCCAAACGTAGATCAGCAAAACTTAGTTTTGGAGCGTGATTTTATCTCAGTTCAGTTATTTTCTGCCTGCCCAAAGTCAGAGCCTTTGTAACTGCAGTTCAGCTGTTTGGATTCCTAACTCAGGCTAGGCAGTCAGAGAAAATTTTAAGGGAAATAACATGACAGCTTCTGCTCAAGACTTCTCACATTTGCCCATTGTGTCACCCAACTGTTGACACTATGCCACTTCTGGGTGTGTGGGAACATGTTAAAGTTGGCACTTTTGACATATTTCCAAAACTGCTGTTGGGATTTGCCGTTATTTCCTTTTTTTTAACCTCCCCCACCTTCAATGTGATAGTAAAATAAACTTCTGGCTTTGTCCAAGATTGCATGCCACAGTTCCAGTTGTTTAAAAGTATTTTAAGTAAGTCTAGATGTATTCCTGTCTTTAGTATTTTGAAGTGAACCTAAGAGAAATTGACCAATTGTCAAATCTTGTTTATGTTCCAGGAAAACATGAAACTATGGAATACTTATTGAGCAAAAAAACCCTCTACTTCAAGCTTAATTATAAAAATGTTTCTGTTACATTTATTTTTTAAGAGTTATGGATGTCAACAACTGTTAGTCATGAGAATTTGTAAAACTAAATTCTTAAAATGGTTTGTAAACATTTATGTGCATGTGTAAATCTTGCTGTGCTATTACAAAGAAATGTGAAGTTTAGGATGTCTTTTAGAAGTGGCTGTTAATTTCTACAAGGTAAAGATTTGAATACTTTTGGTTGCACTGGACTCCGTACACCAAACTGCCCGGCTTCTGTTGGTTTTATCTCTGGGTGGAGCCAGTGTATTTATGGCAGGTTTAGAAAACACCAGGAATGTTGTGTTTGGAAAAAGAAAATTTAAATATTGTCAGTATCTGTTCCAGTCGTTGGACAAGTTTTACCTGTTTTTGGGATTTTACTTTGCATATGTTTGTAAGTGTTTCATCCTTTGCTTTATTTGTAGCCTGACGGTTTAGTGCTCTGAAGAGCACGTGTTATTGTGGGTTCTGTAAGTGGAAAGGGAACTTGACATATCCAGGGTTACTTTTGCATACAGCTGTATAAATTGAGATTTTTGCAGGGCATCATGTAACCTTTAACTGTGGTCTTTCAAATGATGTTCACATGTGATACTCTCCCCAACAGAAAGGTCCTTTCTCTCTGCTCACTGATCCTTTTCCTCTGCTTTAGATGTCTCAGTTTCTTTTATTACATTTTCAGACCGTTCCCGTCTTGTGTGTCAGTGGGATCTCCCGTCTCCCAGTGGACTCACTCACACGGCCGGCCGGCTGCCAGACCACATGGCCTCTGTTATTGTGATCAGTGACTGTGACCATGTGTGGGAGGCACAGGGAGAGTGATAAATTGTAAGACCATGTTATCTGACTTAAATCAAAATGTTGACCTTTAACTACGAATGTGAGCCTGAATGTAATCCTGGTGGTGATTTCATTCCATCTACTGGGAAGTCTCATAAATGATCTGCTGCTCCTCCATATATTGAAAGAACTTATTTAAAGTAGTGCTGATGTGAACCAAAGATAGTCTGCCAGGAGTATTATTGCCTCTCTATGCCTTTTTTAATGATTCAACACAAAGGGGGAGCTAGAGAGCTCTGAAGAGGCACAAGTTGTATTGCATGAACAAAATAATCAAAATTTAGCTTATTTAAAGGTTATTTAATAAATTAAAAGTGCTTAAAAATAAACAATTAATAAAGGATTTTTATTAAAATTTAATCTCTGAATAGCTTCACGCTCAGAAGGGAATATCACGACTCTTCATCGTGGTTAGCGATACCATACAAATTAGAATCACATTTCTCAAGTCAAGAACTATAGAAATGATCCCTGAAAGATGCAGTGCTCTGAATCGGACATTTAGCTACAGCAATATTATGTGGAAAAACATGGACCATTAAAGTAGGTATGGGTGGCAGTTTTATGCCAGTGTCTGTATGTCCAAATAACCCAATGTCATTGACATTAATGCAAAGCCTCCTTTCCAAAGGAATGAGGTGTTGCATTGTTACACCTAGGATGAATTCGCACAAAGAAGGGATGTCAGGAGAGGTTGGTTAGGAGAAACCTTGGGAAACAGAGATTAGAGATTTGCTGGATTCCCCATTAAAAATCCAGCATTAGGGTTGGGTTGCAAAGCGTCTGGAAATGCTGAAGGATGATTCAGGTCATGCAGATATTTAGAAGCCTGAGCCTTTAATAAAACAAAATGCTGTAGGAAACAGTCCACAAGGAATTTCAGACTTGTATGTTTATCTTATTGTTTTATCTGTTGCACCAATTATCAGTGTAGTTATTTTAAATGTAGTTTGCAGCTACAACATTTCTGAAAGTCGATGATTCAGATGAATCTTCCATGAATGTATGTGAGTGTTGAGGTACGCATCTATGCATTATGTTATACAACATTTGTGAATTATATTGTAGACTTACAACTCTTGTTGAATGCTTGTTTATCTTGTTGTATGCATATACATCTTGTAAGCTTTGTGAGACTCATTTAACTGCATAAATTCTTTACAAAGATTACTGTTTGAAAGAATATATGCTTTCAACAAATTCAATAAAATACTTATAATGGCATTCATACTCCAGACAGTATATGGAAGGCATAAGGAATCGTGTTTTTCACTATTCACATTATTTTAGATTAATCCTTCTATATATCCTAAATACACTGCTCTTCTACCCAGTTTTTGATATTAAACATATTTTACTAAAAAAAAACAGTGGAATTAAACTCTTGCTCCTTAATCAGATTTTCCTTCACTGAATGTCAGTAAAGTTCTCTAGTGCCAAAAAACCAGCCAACCAGTAACAGCCACCTTCTGATTTGATCTGATCTGGTTTCTGTGGATGGGAAATATTTTAATTTCTGTTTGGTCCTACGAATGTGTAACATTTGTATCCTTATGAATAATGACTGCTATTAGATCTAAAAGCTCTTAATTGATTCACAGCAAATTATAGACACTAAATAATCTTTTAGAGAATGCATGTTGTCCATTTGAGCTTCAAAGAACAGTCATGTAATATAAGTGTCAGTTATTTCGGCAGTCAGTGACATGCACGTCTAATTTTGGAGTGAATCTTCTCATATGCTGGCTTCCTCGGCAGATTATCTTGTGGTTTAGAGTTGCAGTGACAGGTTGGTGTTGCTGGCACTCTCTGGAGGCTGGCTCGGAGTTTGGTTGTAGCAGAAGGACAATTTTGGTGGAGCCTCAGCAGACAGGATGGCATAGTTGGCAGAGTGGAGGGTGGCAAAGCTCTGAAGCTGATACTGAGAGCTGGGAATACACCAGACTGGGTTGTAATGGACCAGACAGGTTGGCGTGGCCCGCTGTGTTGTGAACTGTTGGTCGTGTTGAAGTACAGGAGGCCCAGTGGGAGCGGAAGGTTTTTGCTGATTTACGTGTCTGCTTGTGCTTCACCTTTTTTTTTTTTTTTTTTAAGACACGCCTCTCACAAACATCCGTGTACTCCCTGTAATCTTTTCTTTTATGACGGAGGGGATTCTCCTCTGCTTTGTAGGACGGGGTTTACATCCACTGAACCAGACACTCATGCTTCCTGCAACCCTCTGAGCCAACTTGACGTCTTGCCAGCCATCGGTAACTTGGCGTCCCCGCTCTTCCTTTTTCCATGCGGTGATCACGTATGTCTATCCACAAGGAAGTCTGTCGACGTAGCTCGGCCTCTACAAATGAGATGTGACACATGGAAACAAAACAAGTCCGTTTTCCTGCATGATCTCAGAAGAGCAAATAATATTTAGAACTTAAATGGATATTTAGAGGCCGTATGCGTGTTTCTTCATGTCGCTGGGGAATACATGCTGAGAGGCTTCCATATGGTATCGGTCACAGAGGTCAAAGCATTAAAGTATCCATCACATGGTGCTTTTCACTGTTTCTGACTTATGCAGGTCCCCATAAAGCAAAAACACACACTGCAGGACGTTTCTTACTTTGATAAATAATCAAAATAACATAAAACACAACCAATATGTATCCTAAACAGAAGCCACCAGTTCTTTATGCAAATATTTAGCATTTCATGAAAGTTTTCTGTACTCATACATTTGGTTTTAGTTTTGTTTCCTGCTAAATTATCTAAAGTTCCTCTTTTAATTTCTATACCTAACAAAATGTATGACTATAGCTCAGTGCAGAGCTGCAGTGAACTCCTCTGCCTCATTTCTCCATTTGCATGAATGGCTTCAAAGCCATAAAGTGATGTAGTGTAATGCATTTAAAACATTCTTCTTTTATTAAAGCTTACAATCAAAATAATCTGTTTTAGAATATCGCATCATTTTCAAATTGCTACATTCAGGTGTATTGATGGAAAATTGAGTGAAAGGAAAAACTGAAGAAGTGGTACAAGTTAATCACCTACTATGCACTGATGCAGTAATTCAACCAAAATCAACCCAGACTAAGTACTGAGTATATATATACTGTCTTTCAGTTCGTCAACATTTCTGTATTAAAAGGGAGACAGGAAGTCATACTTATAAGACATTTTCTTTAACCTCAAAAGCAACAGATAAATCAAACGCATAGATATTTTATCATGTTGAAATTATTCCTGCAAGCTGTGAAAGTTAATATCTATAAACAGTTCTGCTTTATGCTGGAAATACAGACAGGGAGGATGATGTAAACCGAAGTTCTCCTGGGCGAACTGTGTCATCTTCTTTCTTACTGTAAAACGTGTTAACATTATCCAGCCCTGTGACCACATCATCTTTTTATTATATTTATTCAATCTGTAGGGCTGCAGTGCTAATTTTAGTGCCGTGAGGTTGAAAGGAACATTATTCTTCAACTGTGGAAGAATGTGCTTCTCCCACTCTCTGGATATTTGTTTATTGTGGTTCCCATGGAGATTTTTTCACATCGCCGTGTGTTGAAGCTCTGAGCACTCGACCTGGCTCTCCTGCACAGGAATTACACATGAAGCTGCTTGGATTCCATGAGATATGTTTCATCAACAAGTGCAGATAAAAAGCTTTTTTTTTTTTTGCAGTTGATTTTGTTTTGTATTCTATTGTTTGAAAAAAATGCACTTTGTGAAGTGCTTTAACCAAAGCGGAAAAATGGGAAATGAGGGCGACAGAGGGTAAAGGCAGGACGCTCGCTTACACTCGCTTACACTTCCAGCTCTTCCTTTGTGTGTGTTTGAGTGTGTGATTCCTTGGCTTTGTCTTGCCCGTTATGTCTCGGTGTCATCTTTCTGCCATCTGCTGCTGCCACCCTACTAAGACAAGCTGTATCATTTATAATACTCGGTCAATTCAAAACTTCTCTTTTCTTTTCTTCTCTTCTCTCTTCTCTTGTTTCGTCTCTGGTTTGTTAAAGAAAACCAGCAAAAGAAGCCTCATCTACAGTAGGAATTTCAAGAAATGCATCTGGCGCACATTTTTGTATATGTCATGAATTTTTAATTGTGCCCCGCCCCTCTATCATGTATTAGTCATGGAGCAGTCTGCTTTGGCTGAAAATAGAGCCTAGCAACCCAGAAAAACAGAATGTATAGTAGGTGTGGGTATGCACTGCAGCTCGTTCAACTGTGACACAGCACACACACTCTGCCAATCTCTTCCTCCCTGCAGTGTTTTCATTTCCTCCATTGTCCCCTCTGATTTAAGAATAATGACAATTTTCTCATGTCTTAGTAAAACACGCTACAAGACATACTTTGACATTTGTTTTCATTTTTCACATCAACACGTTCTTCATTTAGGTAACATTTTTGTCCTGGAGCGTGTATACTCTGTGTTTGAAACTGAAATATAAAATAATAAATTCAGCATTGTAAAAGTTTCTTTCTGATGACTAGAGAATTACTGGTAACAAGTAACATTCCTACAGACCACCAATACTACTTGGGTTATATTTTATAATTTTAGGAAATCGATAAAAAACAAATGTCAGGAAGAACTTTTTAAATGGAAAGTATTTCAGTCGGTCAAAAGTCATTTTAATTTGTCCCAACAGGAATCAGAACCAAAATCAATATAAAGTGCCATAAATTTTTTTTCAATGAATTCCATACAATTGAATTGAATAATTTACAAACTTTGACAATTTTTGAAATTTTATTTCCATTGTCTATAAAAATTTGCAAATAAAGTCATCCTCAATGGTTGAAGTACATGAATAATACATGGTTTGTACACAAACGTTGTCAACTCTTTCACCAAAGAAGCAACTAAAGAACTACTTCCTCTTTTTATTATTCAAAATAAGAGTCTTAAACACAGATAAAGCAGTTAAAAACAGATATTTTCATATCAAAGACTTCTTATAATAGCACTAACTTATTTCCCCAGATAGTCAAATGCTGAAAGAAACTTGATGAATCTTTTTGTTTTAATATTACACAGCCTGAATGTCATTGAGAACTTTATCCAAATAGAGATTTGAAAAATACAGTCATGAACTTTTTTTTTTTGACTTGAAGGATGACTCCTTTATCTCTCAGTCGGTGTTCCTGATAGAAAGCATGTAGCTCTTAGTGATAGATCTAACAGGTTGTCAAATCATGGCATAGCTGGAGATGACAGGATGTATGCTAGATTTCCAGATGTGAAGAGTCAATGCTGTTTTGTTAATTTCTTACAGCCACACGTGAGTTCGTCTGCCAGTCAAGAACAAGGTAAATACGCAAAATGTTGTTTTGTTGCGCAAATAAGATGTGTTGATCACTCATTTTCAGTAAAGGTTTCTATAAAGGGCATATTTTTTGATCAGATCATGTTGATAATTGTACTTTTCTCATTGCCATGATCAACTAAAATACTCTCTCAGTAAAACGTGATTGATGCAATGCAACCTTTGGGTTTTTTTTGTGTAATGCACCACGGATGATTACAGAACTTAAGTGCTCAAATGGGAATCTGGTATTTGTGGTTGCCTTTGCTTGCTAATGTATGGCTTAACAACGGAATCTGTCAACGTCTGTTCGTGAGCAAACTTATTATTTGGTTCCAGGCGTGTAATAATGGCCAACGTGCAGCTGACGCTGCATGTTGTTTTTAACACCTGACGATGTATTATTCAGCGAGCGACTCAGTTCAGAATTAGTACCCTGCATGTCGGCGTGCATGTGCGTCTGTGTGTCCAACGGGCAAATTTTGTTGGAACTTAATGTTCTTGTTGACAGGAATGTTGGATGATCTCGCCACATCAGCCGGTCATCAGCCCACAAGCGGCATGTTTGTCCCGTGTGGCCAGATGAAATGCTGATGCATCAATGATGTCACTCTCATGGGCGCTGAAGACCTGCAGCTCCGGTCTACTAATAACATGTTTCACTGCCTGCATAATGGCATAAACATACAGTCAAATGTGTGCTGCAGTGTTGGGCTGACTGTTTCATTAAATTGGACGATGATTCATACACACTCGTGATAATGAACTCTATTTTTAAATTGCACATCAGAGACAAAAACGCTAATCAGAGTGTTGCCATTCCCCCCCCTCTCATTTACATTAAAATTTAAATCAGCTGATGTGCTTTTAGTCTTACCCAAACACTCAGTAGGCTGGTGTTGAGTCACTCTTATTGTTTGGTTAGTGAAAACACATTAGTTTAAATTTAAAACTATGATCATAAATGTAATGTGCTAATTAAAAGTCTTCTGCCTTCATTTTCTGCAGTGAGGAGGGGCAGAGCAAGAGGCTGTTCTCCCCAGAAAGGTGCTAAAGCTTGTTCAGTGGTTAAAAGATTTTCTGGGTTTCTTGTTTTGGTCTGATAAATGACCAAATGGAAGGAAGTAGAGTGGACTGTGTATGAATTTTTGATCCCACCTTCTCTTATGTTGGTGTAAATGTTCAGTCATCTGGCTCATAGATGACTGAAATTCTCTAGTAATTTCTAAAAGTTGTTTCACCTCTCTTGTAAAAGGCCTCTCTGGTCAGAGTGAGCATGTTTTTAAATAAGAGCTCAAATGTCTACAAGGAAAGAGTTGAGTTCAAGAATCAAATTTTTTTCTATAAAATTAGGCTTTTATGAAAACCAAAGATAATCCTCATTAAGAGAGACATCCATCCATTTTCTGTTCACCCTTGTCCCTTAATGGGGTCGGGAGGGTTGCTGGTGCCTATCTCCAGCTATGTTCCGGGTGAGAGGTGGGGTACACCCTGGACAGGTCACCAGTCTGTCGCAGGGCAACACAGAGACACACAGGACAAACAACCATGCAC
>CAEGAE010007438.1:0-11483 GCA_903067095.1 Girardinus metallicus
GATATGACTCCGGATGACATTAAGGCCCGATTGATGCACACGCACATCCGCTGACCTGAAAACAGGTTTTGTTATTTAGTTTCAATATAGAGTATTTAATTATGCTGTATAATAATTGTAAAAAATAAAGGTAGCTACTTCACGGGTTTCGTCTATCACGGGGCCTTTTCGGAACGCAACCCCCGCAAAAAACGAGGGTTCACTGTACAACAATTTCCACATGACTTTATTTACTGATGATGATACATTTTAAATATAAAAAAAATTATGTTTTGTTTTAACAAATTATTTTTTACTTTTATTTGAGTAAAATTATGTTTAATTAGTATTACTCTAACTTTTGGTATTGTGCACAGAAATCACGGAGGGACAGATCTAAGCACCAAAGTGACCCGACAGCGCCCTCTGGTGGCCGTACCTGTAGTTTCCAGAGGAAGTCGAGGCGAGCCGTAGATTCAACCTGCTGTGCGTGCAGGTACAGCGCCAGGACGAAGACTGTGATGATCACTGGGGTCATGACCCGCAGGGACACTTTGGTCACAGAGTATGGGCTGCAAAGAAACCGAAACTCAGACTGAATGAAAGAAACTTGGAGGAATGATTACATTTTTAACAAAAGCAGTTGAAGTAACGTACCACTCAACTGTAGTTTCATTGAAACTGGACCTGAAATTACAAACAAAAACTTATTTTTGTGTGTAGAAGTAAAGACAATTACAATTTTCTCACATCAATATTTACACATAAACTGTAATTAATATATCTTAATTTTTATGTAAGCAGAATCTTTGGCTTCCAAACAAATCCAAATCATCAGCCGTCCCACTCAGTACTTGACAGCTTTTTTTTTCCCTTCCAAAGTTGGAGTTGCAAAATATGGGAAAATTTGAAATATTATTACTATTAATTTGAAATATCTAAATGCTAATGAAAAAATTAGGAAGCAGAATAAAAATGTAATTCCTCCTTAAGGAAATAAAGGGATGCTTCGAAAAGAAATATCACAGTAAGACACTAATATTTCCTTTACTTTCCACTTTCTTCATATAATTTAAGGTCATTTAATGACTAGATAAATAAAAAAAACAAGCTAATGTTGTATATTTAATTATTCTGGCATAGAGATAAAAATAAAAGTTATCTCATAAATGTAAAGAAACAGAACTTACCAACTGGTTTCATTTAAAGCACTAAAAGAGGAAAAAAAAGAAGTTCAGTGAAAACACAAAAAGTATAAAAAAAAAAACTGTCAAAAATAAACTAACTGTAAGTTTGATATATAAATATTTAATACCAGTTTTAAAAATGCTGAAAGATTCAACTGAAGTGATCCAGCATTTAAAACTGAAGACAGCAAAAAAGACCTAAAAAGATTCATTCAACTATTCATGCTTAGTTTGTTGCTGAATAGGTAAAAACAAAATGAAATCGCAACATTTTTGGTGATTTTAGTTTTGAAAAATGCTATTTTTTTGGAGCCAGGAGTACGTTTGAGCTGATGATTTTGGCTTACATGGGAAAAAGCTTGGAAATTATGTGTATTGTAACTACAAAAAACATGCAGATCTTAAAAGTGTGGTATGAAATTTTTATGAAAACTATTTATTTGCGTATTTGTCGAAATTGTCACTATGTCGTGACAGTATGAGACAAAAAATTGAGCTCCACTGCCTTCTCCTGATGCTAACAACCAATCAGAGCCAGGAGGCGGGTCTTAGCACTGTCAATCACAATATTGTATGGCGCTGCTCATCACCCTTCTCTCAGCCAGCACATTCTGTTGTGAATGCTAAGGCTAGTTAGCATGGTCACCGATGACGGCAGATAAACGGTTTTCCTGAAAAGTTAAGTTGATACTCCACCATTAGCACATTCATCAGCTAGTACATGAGTTGATTAACAGCGCTAAGACCCTCCTCCTGGCTCTGATTAGTTGTTTATGGTGCATTTTTTTCCAGATGGGAATAGCAGAACTGGAAGGAAGTAGAGGAGATAGATCTTTTCACAAATCATTTGTCATGACATCAAGACAGTTTTAACAAATATGTATAAAACATCCTGTTTATAAAAGTTACATAGTTTTTTAACTAACTCTATAGAGATTAGTTGAAAGCCATCAAAGAATGAGCAAACAACAAAAAATTGGTGATTTGTTGCCAAGTTTTAGATAGTTTTAATTATACAACCAAAATTTAAAATCACAGGACATAACTGCTTCTTTTACCGCAGCACGCTGCTGCACTCACATGGCATTGGAGGTGACAAAGAGGTCTGCGTTGTCAAATAATGCTACTTGTGGCCACTCCACGAGCAGCAGGAAGGTGAGCTGGATGAGCAGCATGAGGGCCAGTTTCCCTATGCTGCTGATTTGCAGGAATACGGAGCAGGCCAGCAGCGTCAGCAGCACACTGTAGCTGAAATACTGGAACAGACAGGAGACAGCCGCGACCCGCATCAGCAACCACGAGTCACAGAAAAATTTGTTTGCTTCTTTTGGAAGCCGCTCCAGAGAAAAGTGGTGTAAGATGGCGGACTCACCTCGGGAAAGGGGCAGGAGGGGCCTTGGCTGGGGCAGATCTCCAGGCCTCCTTCGATGGACACATTCAAGCTGCGGATCAGACACGGCGTCACCAGGCCTGCAGACGTGTTCAGCTTCTCGGCGACGCATTCTGTCAAGCTCTGGGTGTCGCAGGCGAACTGGAGACAACCATCCAGAAACGCATTCAGAATCACGTCCTTAAAAAAACGTGTATCTTTTTTTATGTCAACTCTGAGCTTACCATATTAACAAAGGCAGAGATGAAGACGAGGATGATGGAGAAAACTCCAACCAGGGTGCTATTGGTGCGAGACTGGACAATCTTCTTCGAAACGGTTTGCATTGCAGCTGGGAAGAGCTGCAAACACAAATGGTTTCCACATTATATATTGTCCCAGTACAATGCCTTATAAAATTATTCATACACTGTAAAGTTCTTTCATTTTGTTGCTTTACAACCACAGATGTCAGTGTATGTTATTAGGGTTCTATGCAGTAGAAGTGGGAGGAAAACACTATACAAAATGGAGTTTTTAGCCCTGTCCCTGCTGCCGTTACCGTGTTTCACCATGGGGATGTTGCGTTAAGATTTTCAGTGGTATTTTCCGCCTCTGTATTTCAAGTTATGTGTTAGTCTCATCTGATCAGAGCATCACTTCCTTCAACAAAATCTTTCCTTTTTTTTTGTGGAGTGTACGACTAATAGTTGTCCGGTCAACTACTGCGACGAATGCAGCCATTTCTTTATAGGCTTTTAGTTTTGTGTTATTTATTTTTATGAATCATGCATTGAACAGCACAACATATGTTCAAAGCTTGTGATTTTGTTTCATAATTATATCAAATGAGCTTCATTTACTAATTATGTGATTGCTGAAAGCAATTTTTTACACTATTTTATTTAGGGGTATCACGTTATGTTCATTTTGGAAAACATGATCGATTCAGTTGCACTTCCCTTGGATCATGAGTTTCTAAGAACTGTACAGTATTTTCTGTTGCAGTTTGTACGTTATTTTCTTATTGATATTGTTAATTTTATTTCTTTATATATTGTTCATATAGCTACTTTTTAAGTGAACCTATATATTAGGTCTGTGCAATTTTACCGATTCTACGCTATTTATCGATATATTTTTTCCTTATAAAGTATCGATTTTCCATCCTTGAGTATCGATACATTAAAACCAACTCAAATCCCTCATGTTCCAACTTTCACATGTACATAAAAAATGGCATGCAACGAAACAACTAAATAAATAATGAAATGAAATAGATAAATTACATTACTAATATAACTGAAATAGACAAAAAAGGTTCCTTTTCTGCATAACCAAATACACAAAGCCACACAATTAACATTTAAACAAAGCAAATGTATAACCAAAACAACATTTATTACACCAGTATTACACAATCAGTTCAATTAATTTAATCCAAGTTTATGGAACAGTCACAGTCTCCAAAATCACTCTGTCCCTCTAAAATCTTTCATAAAATCTTAAAAATGTATCGAACCGCACCGTTTTCTGAATATTGTGATATATATCGCATCATGGACAGAATATTATGTATCGTACCGTGAGATTAGTGTATCGCTACTGTCCTGCTATATATCTCTTGCTGCTGTTACACCAAAATTTTTTCTTTGTGGAAAAATAAACATCTCCTATTACAGGAAGATGACTAAAAATGGACGCCACACTTCAAAACCCCTTTTCATTAACTTCACAATCCTTTTCTTCTTTTATTTTAGTCTACAGTATAAAAGACTGGTAAGAAACAGTATTTGTGGTTGCAACCAGACAAAATGTGCCAAAATTCAAGGAGCAAGAATCGTTTTGCATGAAAAAAAATGAGCAACACTTTTGTAAATCTGCCCAGATGAGCTGCTCCGCTACCTTGATGCAAGAGTATATGGCACAGATGAAGAGAATGTTGGCGAGGATGATGAAGATACTGATGTAGATTCCCAGCATCACTGGAGTGCTGCGGGGAAAAGAAACACACAAACAGGTTCAGAGGGACATTTAGGATCTGGTTCAACAAATGTTGGTATTTCTGCGCTCGGATGATTCAGCTACATCTCCTGTTAAATTCCCCAAGTAGAGCATTCATTCCTGTTTCTTGTCGTCATATGTTATAGTCAAAATAAATCACCAAAACAGCTCAGAAGGAGAATTTTACGTACAACTTCTACAGAAATACATGCAGTCAAAGAGCAAAATAAGAGAAAGTGTTTTTTAGATCCTTTTTCCAAACACAACCATGATTTGGTTTTTCAGATAAGTCAATCTGGGAACTGTTATATGTAGAAATGGGAGAACTTTAATGATATTTACCATCTTAATTAGATTAAACTGGTTAATCCCATAGTGGCTACTTCCTAAAATATGTGCCAAACATTACCGACAGGATGTGTGGGGCCTTCACTCCAAACCTCTTTACCCTATTTAGATTTTCCCATGTATGGAGTCATAAAGGTTTATTGCAGTTTGAAAAATTGTGACAAGGAAGAGGCACGTAGTCATGTGTTTCCTACAATAACAACAGCCATCAGATTGCATTACAATTGGATTTTCACAAGTATTCCCTTAAGTACCGCATTTTACAGGTTTCATCTTCTAGACATTGACTTTAAAACAGTAAGTGCAACAGGATTTACACTTTTTCTGTCTGGGTTACTTGCATTATTAAAAAAAAACCACAATCCTCTTCACTGGATTTCACTTCACAAAAGACACTCTAAAACTTCTGCAAAGCTTTCTCAGATGAATAAACGCTTTACAGCTGCAAAGTTTGGGCTGATACTATTTTGAACCCTACAGATAAGGAAAAGATGTGCCGGTGTATAAGTGTGTACACCGTTTGCAACTACGTCACTTAATCATTCGAAGCGCAATGACGGACGTCAGAAATGAAGATCGGAAGTATTGAGCTGATCGACTGAAGTTGTTTTCCCAAGTTGCTTTTGTTAGTTTACTCGTGACTTCGTCTTGTTCGAGTCAAGCTGATTTGTCTTTGAGCGTAACACACGTGGTTGGGGCTCATAAGACGGCGGTATTTACAGAAGCTTGAAACAGCTAGCTTAGAAACCGATCGGTACTTCCTCCCTCCTGGCGTATTGATCAAATTACCGACTTTGCCTGAATTCACACCCTATGATTTATGTCACTATGGCATAAACCACGTCTCTGTAAAAATGTACAGAAGACGAGAGGCTAACCAGTTGTTTTTTTTTTCCTACATGCTAGGCTACATGACGGTGGGGCTTTGTTTCCATGGTTACTAGTTGTTGTTAAACGCGTATTTTCGCCATAATGCAACGTTTGATATCGTTCTAATCATACTTTCTTATAAAGTACATGAACGTTAATCTTCTCACCTCGTAAAAAGTGTTCGCTGCAAATCCGCGGTTTGACCGAGGGCTGGCAATCATCATGATTAACGGCTGCTATCCGTAGCCGCCGCCATCTTTCCTCGTTAAAAGTTACACAATAAAATGACATGTTTTGGTTTGCATCCTTGTCTGTTTGTGCACCCGACCGCGCAGCACCATGTGACAATTTTTTACTGCGAAATCAACTAAATAAAAACGATTTTAGGCCACCACATGTGCGTTGATGGATGTTTTTGGCGTCCATCATGGCGTAGCGGGTCGAGTTTCGAAGAGAGTGACGTCACGTGCAAAGGGTTAATAAATGCAGCTGAGATAATATGTATTTTTAGAAGTGCTTTCTGTTATGTTAACAAGTCATTTACTGGTCTGTTAAAAGAGCATATCTACTGAACACAATGGATTTTTATAATGAAGTCAACTGTATAAAATTAATTAGCATTTTTCACTGCTAAATTTAGTATTTCTGTGAACATACTTTCCAAGTAAATTCATCCTTTTGTGACTCATTCTGACATCGTCAGGGTATCATAAGTGCTATATTTTCAGCTTTATGCAGAAGAGCGTTGGCTAGACTCAGCAAAAAAACAAACAAAAAAAAATCCCATAGAGTTAGTACAAATAACTTCCCCGCAGTCCAGAACAGTTTGTCTGCACAGTTCCCTGGTTATTATTGAATGAGCTCTGTGAACGCTTCAACATTTGCAGCTCGTGTCAGTTTAGTTTGGAAACCTTTAAAGATGCTTTTGTAAAATTTGAATCAATCAAAGCAGAAAATTCTGTTAAAAACAGTAAATATTGAAATGTCTAAACGTGAAACAGACAGACGCTGTGAGATGTGAAGTACTCACTGTGGAAAGACGACAATCTGTATGAAAGAAATGAAGCAGAATACTAGCAGAGTACAGGCAACATATCCCCCAAAGCGGTCGTCAACTTTCTTGGAATACTGCAACAAAAATAAAACACAAAAGGAAATAAAGGTTTTTGGATTTTTGGGGTATGAAAATATTTACTAATGTAGACACAATGAGGGCACCGATATCACTGTCAGTGCTTTCAAGTCCTCCTCAGATTGTTGCTGCACACTGCTAGTCAGCTGGCTATAAGAAGGCTCCGTTCTTGTCAGAGAAACAAATTGGAATATCATGCCTCTGGAACCAATAAAGCGCTACTTATTTTTCTGATTACGGTAAATAGTTGGGTTACTATCTTGGCACAGTGAAATTGTAATATTTTTATTAAACATTATCAAAGCAGCATGCTTACTCTGAAGTACAAAAAACTAAGCATTTTTTGTTATCTTGCACCTTTTTTTCCAGACTAGACGTCTGGAACGTGAGAAGGAACTTCTTGACGTGATCTTTTCTGAGCTGGTCAATACTCCGAGCATCGATGGCTCGCCCCAGAAATTCATCCACCTCATCTTCTGGGTTCATGGCCTCCTGAACACCTCGGCTTTCACAAAAGAAAAAAAAAAATACAGAATGAGTGTTACTAAGTAGTAGTAAAAACGCTATAACAAAAAAATGACAAAAACTGGCCACATTAATTAGTGAATGGAAAAAAATAACCTAGGAAATTTGTGTTATGCAACACTTTCTCTAACATACGCTACAAAGAAAGGAGAGGAATGCTGGAAAAACTGGATGTCCTTTAGTAAGCTCTTGTTTTGCTTGGACTCAACTGACCAGCATCAAACTCAAAGGATAAAACTCGATATAATCTTGATTAGGGATTAACTGATTTATCAGCGCCGATTTTCTCAATTTTGGAATAACAGTAATCGGCCGATACTCATGTCTTATTCCCTGATCTGATCTAACTCAGCAAAGATTTAAAAATCCACCACTCCTCTTCTTTTGTTCCAGGAGAGACATTTGACTCCATGTCATGTCTGAACGTTTGCAGTTAACAATAGTAACCCCACTGTTGCCAATTAAGCGACTTTCTTGCTGTTTTTAGCAACATTTCAGACAAAAACAATTAGTATCGGACAAAATCAGACTCAACAGGAAAGGCTTTTTAAAGATCGGTAATCGACGGATCAGCCAGAAAACGATCGGTGAACCACTAATCATGATTCTGACATAATCTGATGCAACCCATTTTTCCTCAGGCTTACATGTAAACTACATGTTTGTTATCATGACTTATTTGTCTGTCCAAATGTGTTTTACTGTTGTTTCTAAAGAAATAAAAATAAAGTTTAAATAAGGAAAAAACTAAAACACAGGGAGGCAACGGAGCAAAACAACAACAAAAAAATCAAACAAAGTACTTACTTGTCTTTACTGGAGGACTCATCAATCCCCTACAAAAACAAAGCAAAGGAGACAAAATGATGGATTTCGAATAGAAGCTGCAGCCTGTCGCTTTTCGCCAGCGTATGGATTCTCAGCCTCACCATTTGTCTGAAGACTTTGGAGTCTTTGGTCCTGGGGAAGGTTCTGTCGGGCACCCAGCGCGGCATCAGCCCCTCGTTAGAGTTGGCCCTCGTCCGCTGCATCTTCGCCATCATCGCCTTCTCGTCCTTCTGCTCAGAGAAAATAACATGAAGGCTTGACCAACTGTTCTCGTGCAACACAACGCACAGCGAACGACAAAACAAGTGACTAAGGGCACTTTGTGTATCTGGCTTCTCTCTGGCCGACTGGACACGCTGAAGAGCTTTATTTACAAGTTTGTCAGTGGGAAAGAAATCACACACTTGTGGTTTTTGGTGTTCAAAGCAAATCATTATAACAACCAAAAATAACAAGTAAAAGATTAATCTATTTTAAGGACTAAAATAGATTAATAGGCTCTGACCAGATTCATCTACAAAGGTCACATGATTTCTGTCGTGCCTCAGCCTTGAGAGGAAAAAATAAAGGTCTTATTGTTGTAATCAAATATTTCTGTGTTTGTGCACTGACCCGTTTCTGGCTGCAGCCCAGAACCAGGAAGGTCTCGATGCTGTTTTCCTTCAGATACGCGTTCCTCTCTCCTCCATAGCCTGGCTCCACTTCATAATCTCCATTCAGGTACTGCAGTGTGGCCTTGGTGATGTGGATCCGCCTGGTAGAATCAAGTGACAATTTTTTTAATTTTATTTTATTTCATGTAGCTTTACTTCTTTTTGTCTTGCTTTGTTTTTATCCTTTTCTTTTTTTAAATATTTGAGTTTGTTGTCTGTCCTGTTTTACTATCTTTTCTTCCTTTTTCAACTTTTATTTAATTTACTTATATTAGTCTTACATTATTTTATTTTTTTCATTTTAAAAGGTATAATTTATTTTTATTTTTCAGTTTTATTAAATTTATTTTGCTTAATTCTTTCTTTTTTGCTTTATTTTTTTTACTGCCTAATCATACTCAATTTCACTTTATTTTTTTCATTTAAAAAGGTATGATTTATTCTCAGTTTTTACTTTAATTACTTTTATTCTTTGCAATTCCCCTTTCTTTTTCATTTTTTTTTCAGATTTTTTTTTTTTTTGCTTTACATTGTTTTTTAGTCTAATGAAACTGAACTTTACTTTATTCTACTTTATATTTACATAGGTACAATTTAACCTTACCCTACCAAAAGTTTTGCATCAATACATCAGCGACTTACCAAAAATATTGTTTAAGAGCACATAAAATAATTTTTAATTAATTAAAATATGCATTTAGATTAGGCTCGTTTGTCAGATTTTGTATTTAAAATAATTTTTATTGGTCTGATTCTAATATTGCTTAAAGCAGAAAATCATCAAAATTAACATAAGTAAAGACTTAACATCCCCGTGTGTGATAATAACCTATATAATAATCTGTTCCACTAATTATTCTACATTTTTAAACTGGTATGTAAAAATGACATAAACTCCAGATAGTCTAGAATTGAAGTTTGTTTATGACTGAAACCATTTCCCAGCAACACAAAAATATCTTTGCTAACAAGCGACGCAGTAAATATGAGACTAAAACAAATATTACTAACCTCACCAAATATAAATAATATTTCTACAGTTATAATTTAATATAGGCCAAAAATCTTTGGAGTAGCACTTGGTAATAATATGTAACACAAGGATGAAACTAAACACTATAATCATGATACAAAATAATTTTCATGACATTCTATTTGTTTTTCTTACAAAAAACATTTACACAATAAAGTCCCTGAAAATATATGAAAATATAGCTTAGTGTTGGTAATTTAGCCGGTAGCGTTGACTGTACTGATGAAAACAGATTTAAGAAGCATAAATGTGATTTTCCCCTCACCCTGCTTTGCCCCCCGCCTCCATGTGATTGGCCAGCGTGACGTCATTCGACCACACGTCAAACTGCCACTTCCTGAGTCCCAGCACGCCGCAGTGGACACGCCCACTGTGGATGCCGACGCGCATGTTGACGTTGACCCCTGTCACCTCACGCACCAACCTGCAAACATGGGCACATCAGCGAGCGAAGCAGAATACAGCAAAACTCACCCCAGCCCAGAATGTTTTCATTTCATTTTCTGCTTACGAGATGGCTTCGATCATGTCGACGCCCATCTCCACGCAGCAGTGGGCGTGGTCGGCGCGCGGCTCGGGCAGCCCCGACACGCAGTAGTAACAATCGCCTAAAATTTTGATGCGGAGACAATGGTTCTCCTGAGAAACAAGAGACAAGAAAAAGAAGGAACGAAGACAGGACGTGATGAGAAACTTGTCCCCCAGAGTATGAAAAAGTTAAGAGATGAATCAGTTTCAAATCTGTTTCTTCTTAAAACAACAATTCTGAAAGCGAGGGCTTTAAGTCATGACGCGAACCAAACGCTTCCTGATATTTATCTTTGTTTTTATTAAATTTGTTTCGAGTGGAACTAACGCAAAGTGTTGCCGCCCAGACTTATTTCCACTTAACATGGTCAACAAATTAGCGTTTCCATGGTGACAGAGACAAAACACGGCTACAGTTCGGTCTGCCAACATATGACGATCAGTGGACAAGAAGTTTATGACGTCAGAAGAGGAACGTGTTTGTGACATGAAATCAAATCTAAGACCCGTCTGCGTAATGACGACGTAGTCATCGGCGCTGATGTGTGTGTTTCTGTTTGATGCAAAAATTAAATATAAAATAAATAAACAAGAGTAAAGAGGAGGACAGAAAGGGAAAATTTATTATGAAAGGTGAGAAATAAACAGAAAGCATAATATATAATCATTCTGTAAGAACATTTTAACCCTCTTTTAGGCCCCATTATGTTTTAGAAAGAAGCTACAAAACAACAACAAAAAGGGGACAATTATTAAAAAAAAATATTGGTGACAGATTTGTTCTTTTAATTTACAATTAAAATCATAATTATTAACTTGCTTTATATATATATGTATATATATATATATATATATATATATATATTAGGAATTTTATTGCTTATTTGTATTATTGATATTTAACACCTTGGATGGAATAGCTTGTCAACTAATAAGCAATTCCCCCTGGGGATCAATAAAGTCTATTCTATTCTATTCTATTCTATTCTATTCTATTCTATTCTATTCTATTCTATTCTATTCTATT
>CAEGAE010007442.1:0-16472 GCA_903067095.1 Girardinus metallicus
GCTGGATACGAACTTGAAACAAACCCTTTTGCAGATAGAATTGCTGTTTATCATCCGACTTCTAAGCTGGAAGTTGTGGAAGTGAGTAAACTTCAGTTTTTCTGCCGAGCACTGTTAGAGCTACCTCGTTAGCTACCTCGTTAGCCTCGTTAGCTCTTGTTGGCTATTGGTTTCGTGGAAGTTCATCTCGTTCTCCGTTCAGCAGAAGGTAAAGCGTAAAATATAGTATATTCTTACTTTATTCACGATGAAAGTTCATATTATTGAGGTTAAAGCATGAAAAATATGCCTTGTTACATTATGTAGTGCCCTACGTGTCCGGACTCAGAGCCACCATATTGTTGTCCCAAACGTGTCGCATTGAGATCGGTGAGCATATTATGTGCCTTTTATTTTACTCTGTTTATCACATTTTTGTTGAATAATAGCCTTTATTTGAAATATTTATTCTTTCAGATGTAAACTTTTACCGCTTTTGGGTAAAATTGAATGTTCAACATTGTGTTTGAAAAATGTTTTTGCAATTTACAAAAAAATAAATTGATAATGCAGTGAAATACTGATTTTGGTAAAAGATAATTGTTTTATTGCAAACTTGAGCAATTTGATAACAAATTGATGTCAGATATGATGTCTACAGAAACATGGTTTAAGGATTAAAGATAGAACAGCTTAATAAAAATGATATGTTTCTGCTGGTCCTGTCTGTTGACAGGTCAGGTTCTTTTTCTATGCTGGATTGTTCCTGAGGTGGATTCCTCCTGTGACTTTGATGGTGAGCCGTCCCACCTGGACTTAGAAAGAACTGGATTCATTCTTTTCCACCTGGAGTCCTGCTGCACCCTGCAGTGTGGTAGGCCTGTATCACTCACATCTTCACACACGGTTGGTTATCTGTGAGACCACCGACTGACATTTTTTGCTTATTGTTTCATCCTGTAATTTTGGACGTTAACCTTTGGACAAGTTTTTATTTGGGACATTATAACAAACTGCTGTGTAGGAAATTATCATGTGAACGGTGTTGAGTCGAACCTGAATTGGAACGGAAATGGATTAATCTGTTGTCTATTACGAGTTAGGATTCAGATTACCAGGGTGCACCCAAAAGATTTAAAACTGAGAATTAGCACTTGGCCAAGTATTATTATTATTATTTCTTGTATTTTATTGCATGTAATTTTATTTTCTTAATAGTGTGTCTTGTACAGCTGTTTGTGAATTTTATGGTTTATATCACTAAAGCCAGTTGTTCTGTAAATTCATCCAACTGCCTTTGTGTGTCATTTAAACACTCCACTGTGCTCCTACAGCTGAACCTATTGGCTTATTCATCTACAATATATAATACCCTTCTCTACTGTGTTACACTTACAATTTATGCTTACCTAAATTTAAGTATTTGTCTTGTAAATATTGCGCTATTCATTGTTCAGATTTTACCACGAACCACGTTGTGCATAAGCTGCATGTGCACTGTTTACCTGAAGCTTTTGCATCACACTGGCCTCTGTTTTTCTGTCTTGTGACCAGATCAGGTTTCCCTAAATAGAATAAGTTTGGATTCATACATCAAACCAATGTCAGGAACTTTGAGGCAGTGGCAGGGCCCTCTGCTGTGTCTCTTCACGTTGCCAGCGTCTGGGAAAAAAATAGCATTGAAACACCCTTGCAAAGAGGACACCCAGCTGACAGTATGGATCCATAAATACATCACTAGGTTGGGTAAGACTTGTTAAGGAAAGCTCTGTTTGAATAAAGTTGTGTGAGAATTTGCTCAGTTTCTCTCATAGCTTCAGCAAGAGATGCTGTGACTGTGATTCAACACCCTCCCTGCCCCACTCTGATTTAAGAAATCATTTAAAAGTAATTTGAAAATAAATGCTGGCCAATACTGAGTCTCTCTCCAAAAATGTATAGTAATATACGCTATATGTATGATTGAAAGTTACTTTAAAGGAATCCACAATTAGTGGTAACAATAGACTTTATTTGAGAAATATTTATTTTTGTTGTAAAAACAATACAGTAAAAATACTGTTTGGTTTTTATAAATTTAAATAAAATTCTGTCACACAGACATCGCCATGTTGTTTCACACAGTAGTTTGCAGGAATTTTGAGACACTCCTGATGAAACTGGTGTAACATAGTTAGGGTTTTAGGCTTCATTGCGTATCTTCTAAGACTTGTGTATCCTAGAAAATACACAAATCTTCCTAGGAGTGTCCACATTTTATTTATTTATTTTTTTCATTTTGCTGAGTTCAGGCCTTTATGATAGCCCCTCCAAAGTGTAGTATTTATTCAAAAATGTTGCTTCAGTATTACTACGTTCCTCACAAGGCTCCCTATTTTGAAGTGCAACTGTTCCTCTTACTGCAAAACATCCACAAAGCATGATGCTGCCAGTGTGGTACTCCACATTTGAGAATGTCTACTCAGACTTGCAAGCCTTGCCCTTTTTTATCCCATGTAATGACGAATAATTTTTGCAAGACTGCAGGGCTTTTGCTAACTGTAAATGAACTTTTATATTGCTTTAGAGGAATGGCTTCTTCCAGACTGAGTGGCCTTTAAGTTTACATTAAAATATATCCATAGCTGTGCCTCAATGAAACTAAAATGTTGTGAAATATACAGATGCTTATAAAGACACATCCCATCATTAGTTGTTTAGGAATGTCGTGTTTCATTCCCAACCTCCAAACAATTCAACAACATTACATCTAAGCTTGTTTTTATCACGTAATTTCCAGAACAGGCATTTTCTAATCTTAAGGGAAACATGTTTTTATTGTTATTTTAGGGAAAATCTCCTCACAAGCCGCAATGAATCTTAAGCCAAAAAAAAAAAAAATCCCCAAGACAAGTTATCTGTTTCCCTAGATGTTCAAAGACCTTGGAGTATTAGTGCCTTGAACTTTGCACTGTTGGACTTTGCTGACCAAAAGCCATTTCAAAGGGAGATAACACTGATGGAGGCCATGCCCTCAATCATTTTTAATTCTTCTATAAATGCTGCTTCAAGTTGAAGTAAAGTAGAGTTGTTTTACCTTTCTGTCCTTGACTTACATTGCAGAGTGCCTAAAACTCTACCGGCTAAAATGCCCCATGTTTGTACAACAGCACAGCACAACAATCAGCTGGCCTAAATAGTTTGAACTCAAATGCTTCTTTTATGAGATTTTATTTTAATAGATCATATAACTATTAAGTCTTCTGAAATTACATAATTTGGTGCAAAACTATGTAGCATGCTTTTCTGTTTTATTCTGTATTTACATTGTCTACTGATAAGTGTTTTTATGGAGATTATGTGTTTTAGCAATCCATTTTTCATTTTTGCTGTGTTTGTTTTTGAAGTTTATGGAAATGGCCAGTGTCATTTGTTCGCTCACTTCATTATACCACCATGAGACAATAAAGCATTCTATTCTATTCTATACTATTGTTCTCTGTAAATATATACTTACTGCCCTATAGCTACTCTATAGAAGCAGAGTTTTTCTTTGATCTAATGCTGTCATAATGATGCAATGTGAAAATTTCTGTGCAACATCTGAGATCTAAGAGATTTCAGAGAAGAAAATGTCATTACTTCAACCACCTTCTGGTTGTTTTTAGGCACTAGTGGCCTTTATTTAACAATAATTGCTAAAATAGGGAGGAGAAAGAATAGGAAGACATGCAGCAAATGGACCAAGACCGGGAATCAAACCCAGGATATATACCGCATCGAGGACTGCACTCAGACACATGGAGTGCGTGTGCTACCAACAAATGCACTCAGGGCCCAGTTTCTGGCTTTTATGTGATGGGTTTTTGAGTTTCTTGTGGTTACAAATAAAGAAGTTGATATTCTCTTGAGTGTGGGACGTAATGTTGCCGTAATGCATGCAGTTTGATAGAAGCCAAAACATGCACACAAACAACTGAGTAAACCCTTTTTGAAGACTGATGACTGTGGGTAGATCCATTAAAAGCATCACATTTTCAGATACTTTCACTAAGAAGATTATGCTTTCCAGTTTCTTAAAATGTTTATGTATTGCAGTGGTCTCTGAAGGATATAGAATGGACGTCTGAAATTGAGTCTTGCATCGAAATGTTTGGATTTTGCAGAAGTTTATTCCTCTGTAGCTTCCATTTAATGTGGTTATTCCACATCAGCTATCAGTCCTTTAACAACATCATCATGTCTTTCACCCATCACTGAAAACTGCAGAAAGAGGCTGAAATGAAATTTGCTGTCCTAGCGTCCTTGAGCGAACACCAGCACGGCTGAGTATTTGGCGGATAAAGGAGTAGTGAAAATGGATTAATTACTCCGGTCACTTTCCACTTGCAGCCCAGGGGACTCACCGTGGGACTGAAAGACTCACACAGACTCCCACTGCTGCTTCCATCTGCCGTGTCACACCTAGTGTTTACAGCTAGTGCACCATAGCTATTAAAAACCCACAGGGCACAGAGGCAAATTAGAAATACTTGGTTTGGCACAGGATGCAAGAAACTCTAGGAGTAGAACAAAGGTGAAGGCTAAGGGTTATGTGCAGTAAGGGTGAGGTTAAAGTGTTTTGACAAGAGCTCTAAACCCAACCATTGTGTGCGTGTTAGTCGCTTCATGTGAAAACCCCACAGGGTCTGACATATCTTTGACAGTAAGCTCCCCACCCGAGTGAGAATGTCAATGCAGCAATGTGGTGTCCTCTGGCCTCACTGAGGTTTGTCAGTCACACAGCTACCTCCCCCCCTCGTGATAACACACTTCAATCTTCCCTTTTTCTCTGGTTGTACAAGAGTTTTCAACATGGCTCTCCAGTGAGTAAAACATTCAAGTGTTCTTGTGTCAGTGCCTTCACATTTTGGCGCTGACCTGAATTTAGAAAAGACCATAGTTATCACAGTCCCACACATCACAGCTCTATGATGTCCTCTTACCGCAATAAATTCAGAGAGAGCTCAATCACTTCTTTGTGGGTTATAATATATTGCAAGAGTTTAAAGGACATGATGTAACCTGTGATAATCCTTTCCTGAAAAACATGTTTTCATACTGTCTGCATCATTTCGGTCTACAAATGTTGCCTCTTAATGTGGTTTCGATGATTATGTTTGCTATATTTTTTGGGGGGGCATGGGGGTTCTCTGCCACACAGACCAGAATGTAAAAAAACATATTCCAGTGTCATGTTTCTAACAAGAATCTCACTCAATTAGCTGTTAAAGAAGAGAGAGTCTCCTTGATTTTTATCAACAGCCATGATGGATATCAGATCCTCTAGGCAGATGTTTTACTTAAATAAAGAAATCAAGTCCTTGCCTTCAACAGCACATCTTGTGATCATTGATCACTATGTATTCTTTCAACCACGTGCTGCCACCAAAGATTTCACCAAAAACTCTGCCGAAGCAGCGTTTAGTGAGGCAGTTCTTTTCCTTGATTCTACTAGGTCAAGTAAACACAGGATTTTTACATATGCTGTAGCTTCGCAGATTGAAAAGGTAGATTGGACGTAGCTTTTCTCGGGCTAGAGATAAGCTACGTCCAGTATGGAATTGCAGAAGATTCAGAACTCAGGGAAGTTGTTTTATTGCCATGATCAGTAGGAAAACAACTTCCAAGACAAAACAGCAGGCTGATCCATGACACCCTGCAAAACTTTCACATTAGAACCAACACTGAAGACTCGTTTTACTTTAATAAGTTAATCATCACACAAGGCTGCTTCACTTCAGTAACAAAGTCCTAGTCTTGAGGTACTAGCCCCCTCTAACCATGAGGTGGTAGAAAACTTGAGAGGGTGAAAGTTTCAAAGCTTAAGACCCTTGTAATATGCTTGGCACAAGGTAAAAAAAAAAATAAAAATACAACTCTAAATAATGACCAAGTCTACAGATCCCTAGCAAAAGATTTTTCAGATTGTGAAAAATGTCTTGCTACTCATTTCAGAAATTGAAAATCACATGTTTTATAGATTTATTACACAATTAAATGTTTTACAATTTCATTGGCTTACAGTTACTGAAAACTCAAAATTCAGGCTGCTATAAAAACAACCTTGGCTTCCATAACTCTTCAGCTGTGCCGCAGACTGATCCACCAAATGCCACGCCACTGCAGTAATTCATGCAAAATAAGATCCAACCTTGAGTGCAAAGAAGTAAACTACCTTTCAGAAGTCTGATGTTTCTGTTTAAAATATCTTTTTTCACTGACTTTGTGCAATATTGAATTTTTGTTTGTCATTATTTGGAAATCCTAATCCTCCAGAAATAGTCTTGAAATATTCCACTCTGTGTAATAAATCTATATATTAGTTTCAATTGCTAAAAGGAGTGGCAAATATCTTGAGCTTTTAATAATGTAACATTTTTGTAGATATACCTGCATATTTTTTTCTTCAGTTTGTTTTGCACTGTTTACAGCACACACCTGTCTTTCCAAAGAGGATTTACTGGATTTGACATACTGAATAAATCCGCATTGTAAACACTATCCCAGTTACATTCTTAAACACATTCATATTACCAGTAAAACTTTCAAAATGTAGAAATGTTTTTGAAAAATGCATGTCCACTGTTATCTCTCTATCTCCCAAAATTCTTGAGTGTATGCCATCTCTCCCATGTGTGTAACAGCTGTTGTTGTATGGCACTAAATGCATGCATTAGAAGTGCATTTCTTTCTCTACACCTCCAAAAAGCATGTAATCGCAAATACTAGTTGACTTGCCAGACCAATTAAAACTTGCACGATGGCAACACATTCCTGAAAACCTCTCCGTTTTCTCAGAGATGTAAGGTCCATTCTTGCTCGCAGCCGTCCACTTTCTGACGAAATTACGTTTTGCATAGCCTGGTTGATTTGCTCAAAACCAATAAATGGAAATGCATCTAATTCCCTTTTTTTTATCCTTTCAACATTTTAAAGATTTTCTCAAGATTTGCATGACAATTGGATGGAGTCACAACTATTGTCAAAATAAAAACAAACCTGCCACACCAGCTAAATGCTGACATCTGAAACCTGGAATGACAGCGTAAGGTTGCAGTCAGTTTTGAGAAAACTGCAACCTTATCTTAAAGGCAAGGGTTTCCTGTTTTAAGAAAAAGAAGGGCTTACCTATTAGCCTTTCTAATAATAAGTGTCTCTGTGTGGGTTATTTGTTGAAATCAACAAATAAACATTATCCTTCCTATGTTGCCATGAGTAGATATACTTGAAAAAAGTAAAACTGAGGTAGTATTGCATTTTCCATTTATCTTCATTCAAACAGGAAAATTAAACCTAAAATGTTATTTGAAAACCTGATCCAAGACACGGTGCAACATCATTCTTTCACCAAACTAGGATTATTTGTTGCAAAAACCAATAACTAAATTCCAGCATTTTTTTTTATTTTTATTTTTTTGCTAAAATCTTATTAGTTGAGACACTTTACCACCTGCATGGCTGCAGGAAATACCTGACAGACAGATAATGAGTGAAGGTTTATATACACTTTGAGAAAATAGTCAGAACCGCTTATCGACACAGCTGTCAAAATAAGGACGCTAGTTTATGTGAAAGGATTAGAAACGTGTCAACAGTCATATCAGTAAACACACCCCAACTTGCACAAAGCAGCAAAAACACTTTAGACCTGCTTAGTTAGCATTTGCTTGACATAAAAACATACTAATAATGCTATTGGTAAAAAATATCCATTCTTTTAATTTTGCCCCACAAGTTGATGTTAATGTGTTATGAAATATCTTCTTAGTATTGAGAAAAGGCTGAAGAATATTTGAACCAGAGAAAAAGATAAAAACCAGAGAATAAAGAAACTAATTAAAACAGATAACATCATATGGCGTATCTCGTATGAAAATATTTTAATAATGTCACTTGTTCTCGTATTGCTCAGCCTTGTCCATTCATGCATAAACAGAGCAAAAGGTTGCAATGTACGTTTCCAAAGTCACACTGCTCAGTCCCAGTCGTGAGTAAAAACACTGGTACACCAGAACAGATGCTAATTAGTCATTGTCTGCTGTGGTAATAAAAAAAACAAACTTATCTAATACACTTCTAACAGCAACAAATGCAGCACATATATATATATATATATATATATAATGAATAAAACACACGGGACCAGCTGCTGGATTTTTTTCCCTCACAAAAGAGACTGCTGAAATGTTGGGACGTATCAGTGCTACCACTTGTTTGAATTTCATGGTGGTTTCAGAGTTAGGAGGAAAATCTGCTTCTCTTTTGTTGCTGGGAGATAAAGTCCTGTACTTTTGGGGACATCGGAAAATAAAGCCTGCAGGGAGATTTCAATCGAGGGAAGTGTGCCCTCACCACAGGCAGAAATAAACCCTGACACACTCTTCACCAGCTTAGCTCCCCATGACTGTCTATGACACACGGTGAAAGCTTTCGGATCGCTGGGCCACCTCATCGTCAAAATAAACACTGCAAGTTGCTTTTGCAACAAGATAACAAGTAAAACAAATGGGACCAGCTGTTGGTTTATAAATGTTTAAGCATGATGCACATTGTTAGGATTATTGATGTTCTTGTATACTATGTGAAATACAGTAAGTATTGTTTGAGAATTTATTTCATAGGTTGAAAATATTTCAGATTTACCATTTGATCTAAGGAAGGTAAAGCCATAACATATTTATTTGCATATTTACTTATCTACTAAGGCTGCATGGTGACACACTTGTACAAAAATCTCCCAAGTTTGAACAGAACCAGAACCTTTCTGTTTCCATGTTCTCTCCATGCATGATGTTTTTCCCCACACTCCATTTAAGGCTACTCCAGATTACATTTCTAAATTGTCTTTATTGTATCCAGAAATGTTTTGTTTTTTTGCCCTGTATATCTTCACAGCATTTTTGCAAGGAGTTTGCATGATTTTCTTGCATGTTTGGCTCTTTCCATGTGCATTTTCTTGCCACAATTTAAAAACATGCATTTGGTTGATTGAACACTTACATTTTTTCTGAAGTGTGTATGCGCCTGGATTTATAGTTGCTTGTTCTGTTTTGCCTCATTTCTCTTTGCTGCAACAGACTACTTATTCAATCCAGGTCATACCCTGTCTCGTACCCATTGATCACCGTATACAAGCACTTCCCCTGACCCTCATTACGTTGCGTGGATTAGATGTAGAAATGGACTGATCCAGTTTCCTGCTCCCTAAACCTCTGCTTTAGTTGCCTGCCTGTATTCCTTTCTTGTAGTCAGGTCATTTTGAGTTCAGTTAGTCAAGTTTTGAACCTGCCTGTTTTTGCATTTTCTTCAAATCCATAAGATGTGCCATTAATGTTTTTACACTATTTTACACTGAAAGGTTTGTAAAATTCAAGAAATTACAATTATAAAATCACATTACTGCTGAATGACTGCAACTCACTTCTAAGACACGAGGCCTGTAAATATGTCCCAAGAACAGAAACTTTTTTTTACTCAAGGTGCCAAGAAGAAGTTTCCTTTTGGCCAGGACATTTAATTCTTCTCAAGTGTAGATTTTCTGAGAAGTCTTCAAAGATCCTACCTGCAGCAGCATAAACCAATTAAATAAACACATCCGTCATAATTTTTTGACCAATCGACCAATATTGCAGAAGTAAAACGTTCTGCCTAGAGGATGTATCAGCAACAAACAAGGACTTCCTATCCAGGGCTGCAGAGAATATTGTTTGCTGCTGAATTGCTGGGAAATGGGGAAAAAAAAAAAAAAGGATCTGTTCCTGCAGAGTATGTATTGGCCTAAAGATGTGAACATTCACAAGTTCTTTTTTGGAGAGCAAGTCAGTGTTTGAGCTCCAAGCAAGTCAGATGTCTTTTCTCCCATTAAGATGCGTGGAATCTTTTGGAGTCTTTGAGTTTTTGTGTTGTTTTATTTGAGTACTTTCCTTCTGTTTGTTTTCTATAAGATTGTTCAGGGTTGGTAGTTTATTGTGTGCTGTGATATTGTTGTTCCACATTTTGCTAGCTAGTTTGTTTCTCCATTAGCTCTACCATTTATTCTTCCTCTCCACCTGGTTCTAATTTACTGATTGTACCACCTGCTGAGTGTCTGTCATTGTATTTCCTCTGCATCATTGGTCCTGGGTTTGTACTCTGTCAAACTGAATCCTGTTGTTTTTTTGTCTCTGGGAAATTTGGAGCTTGACATAATTCTACAGTAATCTTTGTTTCTTTTTTATTGACAAAAGATTAATTACTATTTGCTTACTTGCATTTGAATCTTCTCCAACCATTTACAACAAAAGTGTCCAAAGTTTCTCTGCTTCAAAAGTAGTACTACTTCTCCTTATAAACGCATGTCATTCTGACACGCAACATATACACTGATCAAAAATATAAATGCCCCATGTCAAATATAAGAGTTTTATGAACATTTGGGTTATGCAATATATAGAGAAACTCAAAATATATTTTCAGTAATTACTGAATTACTTTATTTTGGCATTGATAACATTGTGGTATGGCCATTTGAAGCGGATTGACAGTCCTTTGAACATGATAGGGGTCAGGTTGAGGAAATTGCTGAACATGCAAGTTGGCTTCTCATAGGCAGTTATGGACAGTTTGAGGCGTGATGCGTCTGTTGTGCAGACCAATAGTCTCATCAGCTGTATGTATCTCTGGTCTTAGCCGAAACCGCAAGTGGACGAGGCAGATGTGGCGATCTTGTGCTGGAGTGGTTACACATGGCCGTCAAGGATGAGGTCGATTTGCAGTTGTACCAGACTGTTGGAAACAAACTCTTAAACAGCCTATGGTCCGATTATGGACATTGAGCCTTGCAGCTACTGCTCTGGTGGACATCTCTGCATCCAACATGCCAATGGCACGCTCCCGCATAACTTGCAACATATGAGACATTATGACTTGTGACAAAATTGGACATCTTGGGGTTGCCTTTTATTGTCCCCAGCCCAAGGATTGTTCAGTTGTTGCTCATTTTGTCTGATCACCCACTGGACATGCCCTTCCCATGCACTGAGTAAAAAACTCAGAGTAATGCTCACTAAGAATCAAGTTGGATTAAAAATTATACACAAATGAATATTTGACATGGATCGTTTATATTTTTGTTGAATATATATTTAAATTAACTCCAAAAATAATTTATGTCATTCAGTTTCTTAAACCTTCATGTTGTGGTAAGAAAATGCAAATATTCCAGTAAATACCTCATTATTTAATATGCCAAAATCATAAAAGTTCTGACCCATACTCATGAGCTGACTTGAAGGACTTTGAAAAAAATCTCAGTAAAGCTCGTAAACATAAATATGTCAATATCCATAGGGGGCCAGAAGATGGATATCGATATCCTCACAAGGAGAAGTATCCATTCAGCATTGAAATGCTGGTAAGCAACAAGCCTCTGCAGACCTGTAAACACTTTGAGTGATCACGGTGTATTACAGATAGCGCTGTGTCAGCTGCCATTAAGATGTGTTGTGGTGATTGTTGGTGAGGAGAAATATGCCAGCTATAGCAAACAGCTGCATTAGAATCAGAAGCCACCCTTCCAATCTATACTATGTACAACATGATCTGGATTTGTGTAAGTAAGAAGATGTGACATGATTTATCAAAGAAAAACTCAAAACATATGGCAGTGGTTCCCAAACTTTTTCTCCGAGGCCCCCACAGTGGTTTCCAAACCTTTTCTCCCCCCCCTCTAAGGATTACAATAGGGAGAGTTAGACTTTGGCTGTCTGCCTATAGTATGTGTGACTGTCTCATATACGATGATGTTCGTATATGAGACGAACATCGTCTCCTGAAGATTTTCTGTACCTGCACTCTCGATCTGCTACTAAGAGATATTTGATACCTTATGTTGAGCAGAAGATGTTCTTCTTGTGTTGAACATCTCATATAATTATGAGACACAACATAAGAGCTGATTGTAAATTTTTCACAAAATTAAGCTACTTTTTTTTTTTTGTCGTGTTACGAGAGGTATTTTTATAATTCACTTTCTAAAAAAATATAAAGGAATGAACCGTTGACAAAAACGTTCCAAATTGTTGACTTTTTGTTCCTTTTCAGTATAATTAATTCAGAAGTAATAACTTCACATTTATATAATTACAATACTGAACCTTTACTGTGTAAAAGAAAACTGCTGCAATACTTTGTGGTAAGAAGAAAAGATATCTCGAATAACTTTCCAGGAATCCTTAATCATCTGAACTGTTGATCGTCTTTTTGTATTGTATAACAAAAAATTATAATAAAAATGAATTAAATTGAGCTGAATTGATAACAGATTGTTTCATCATGCCAAATAGACTTTGGATTTAAAATTTAATTAATTTGCTTTATTTTGGGGCTTTTGTTAGGGAGGGGCTTTTTTGACCTGTAGGACAAGGGGAGTAAACAGAATATTAGGATCGCATGAGGGTTAATTAATTCAAACACATACCTTTTGATTAATCCAAAAACCTGCCTGCCAATTTAAACCTAGAGATGCTGTGACTGACTGTAAACAGACCGTTCATGTTCAAAATCTCAAAAATGTGGCTGATTTACAGCAGTTCTTAAAAAAATAATTAATCAACATTCCTCCAAAGCCACTTAAAAGACTTGTCACCAGCTATCGCAAATACATGATGGCAGATGTTGCTATCAAAAGTGGCACAACAGTTGGTAATTTAATGTGCTGTCCTTCTTTTTCAGAAAATCATTTTGTAATTAATATTTTTTGGGTTACTTGTTTGTATAGTTACTCAGAGTTTAGCCAACTATCCAAATTTGTTCGCTGATATGGAACATTTAAATGACAAAAGAGCAAAAAAAAAAAGGTCTAGGCAGAAGAATTCCTATCACCTTTACAATACAGTCTAGCAGATAAAAACCCATTAAGGTAGGAATCTGCTCTACTTGTACGGATGTCAAAATATGCTGCTGTTGCTGCTCCACCAGAGTGTTGATTTCAGGGAGCAGACCTTTCTTTGTGCTGCTGCTGGTTCAGAAATTACCTAACCGGTATTTTTCTTCCAAGTTTCTGGTGGCATTGTTAAGTTTGAGGTTTCTGCTCCTTTAACCTGTCTGCCACCAGCTGAGTCTGTTTTGAAAGATTGGGTCAAAACAGGGGCAGCTTAAGATCCTCCTAACTTAAACAAGGGAGCCATTTAATTTTTACACACAGAGGAAGTCTCGGGTAAATGACTGGTTTTGGTGGCACTGTGTTTTCAGCATAAACATAGGCTCCTGTCAGACTTTTTTTTTTGTACAGTCCCAATCTTTTACTTGTCAGACTCGACACAATTTGATTAAACTTGTCAACACTTCTTGTCTCCGCAGCTTCCGATTCATGATGAATGCAATCAACCCTTGAATCCCCCACCGACACACACATACCCACACACACACTGCTGTCGATCCCCTCATCCCACCTCAGGTCACTCTGGAAGAGCACTGCTTTGTTCCTGCATCTCTACAGCTCACCTCAGCAGCACTGGATATACACTATTATCATATTATTTATGAGGGCTGGCCTTCGGGGATGCAGCTCAAGCAAGAATACCAATTGAGCTCTCCTGCTGTCCTGCTCCCAGGCCTTCCTCCTGGGTTAGGCACTTACACTTCTCCTCCCCAGGTAGTGTGTTATCTTCAAGCTGGGGTTCAGTGGGTGTTATTTATTTGCCATTTAAGCAGACACTGTGTACACACTTTTACTGCAGGTGTCTTGTTGGTGTCCTGCATTTGTAACTTGGAGAGAGAACAAACATCGAATCTTGTGTCTGAGACTGTATCTTGCGCCTGATGAATCCCTCCCGGTTAGTTTTCCGTTAATATGAGGATTGGGTTAATATGCCTGACTTTCACTGTGTCTCCCTGGTGGCAAGGCATGGATATGATGTCTTTTCTGTGATGGCTGTGGACAATCCACCAGTCTGTTCACTGAATTGTGAAACACAAAGCTTTCCCCGGTGTTTGGACCAGCAGATTACATTGTTAGCAGAAAGTCATTATTTCCAGAAAGCGCACTAATCTGCCGTGGCTGTCCGAAAGCAAGACCTTTACTCAGGCCCCAGCTAGATGATATTGTTTCAGCCTCCACACTTGGATGGATGTAACAGATGTGACTGAAATGACGTCAGCATCTGAATTCCATTTAACAGCAGGAGTCAGGTGGTTCTATTAGATATTAATACCTGCTGGCTTTCCATCCTAGACTGCTGATTTTTTTTTATGCATCAAGTGTCAGCTTATATCACTGTTCTTTCCAGTCAAATACTTTAATGCAGTTTTTATTAGACTCTAACTCTGTTTTTAAAATGCTGGCATTTTCTTCTTTGCCGGGTCAGAAAAAATACAAATGCATTCATTTTTAAACTTCTTTGTCTTAGAAAAATCAAAGCTCCAAATGTTAAAACGTTCCCTGCAGGTATTACTGCACAGAAGTTGCACTCATTGTTGACATGAGGGTCTTCAGTGTCTTAATTTTGGGCTATTGACTTGTTTGAACCATTTTTTCAATTTGCATTGGACTGACAACACACAAAACTTTATGGAAATGTATAATCAAGAATTTGAAGAGGTTTGAAATTACTGTGAATTTTCTCTGGTGGACAATTGTGACAACTATTCAAAGTTAAATCTTTTCACTATTTGGATAAATGTACCAGACCAACTTGCAGACAAACCGCAAGATCCTTGATAAATATTCTAGTATTTATCAAGAATATACACTGTGTGGAATGCACTCCTAACACTGGCAGCAGAAAAATAAAAAAGCAAAACAACAAAAAAAAAACAATTAAAAAAAAAACCCTCAGCATGATTCACTCACCACCATGTTTAGTTTAAAAGATTTACCTTGACTTCCCTGCAGAATCTCCTTGTTGCAGTTCAATTATCTGAACTACATGCCAAAACAAGTCAGGAAATGGTTCTCAGATTTGTTAAGACTGTGCACCCACTTCTGTTTTTAGAACAATTAAAATCATCCATCCATCCGTTTTCTAACACCCTTGACCCTAGTCGGGTCGGGAGGGTTGCTGGTGCCTATCTCCAGTTAACGTTCTGGGCGAAAGGTGGGGTACCCCACAGGTCGCCCCCACAGGTCGCCAGAAACAGGCAGGACAAACAAACATGCACACACAATTAAAATCATATGTTTGTTTAAAGTTCAACCAGAAGATATGCGTCATTAAAACTCCAAAATCAATTTTACAGTCATCTCTTATCAGTGTATGCAAATTCTTAAGCAGAATGGTAAAATCTGAAAAAAAAAAGAATGAACATATGCAGTGTTGTTTTTGTACAATGTCTTTTAGCATTGCATCTGTCAATATATAACTACTCTGAGTAATTTTCACCAAATTGTCTATGCTTGACATTTATTGCCAGCTGTATCTTTCATGTGATTGCACATGATCAATGAAGAAAAGGAATCCAGTGTGTTCTTCTGCACAACACAGAACTGACCTGAAATATTTACACGGCTGAACGGTCAAACTGAAAGGAAACCTTTAGCTTTTTGGAATTATTCACTGAAGAAAAGAAGAAAAGAAAATTCATTGAGTTCATTGTGAGGACATATGCTGAGTTAAGCTTTTGGACAATAGTTTTTAGAAAGACAGGAAGGCATGTGTTATATGCCCTTTGGAGAAATTTGCCCAAATTGGTTTAGTGTCTGCAGCGATGGAAGCGCTGAACACTATAATGATTTTGGAGATATGTACTCCTCAATGAATCTGTTCCTGTTCCACAGCCCCATCACACTAAACACAAACCATAAGCAGGCTGCATGCATGTCACACAGGATGGATAAATGTGTTGCAGGCACTTTGCAAAACTTGCCTCATTCTCCTGTGAGCTTTCTCTGCAACTGTCCTAGACCACAAAATGCAGAAAAGCAAAAGGTTGCCTGGTGGGAGTGGCTTCTTGGGAAGAAGACACTGGCCCTGGTAGCATGTCTTCCCTTCATGCCTCATTCATTCACTTCATCACCCCATTAGGTGAATGTGAAGGTTTGGAGCAGAAGCCTTGTCACCCTGAGACTGAAAGGCAGAAGCTGCACTCTATCATCTCCTCCCCAGGCTCAACTTGTCCCCTCAGATATCGAGATGGATGCGGAGTGGGATATTCATCACTACGTGATGCACAACAGAAATTGTTAGAGTTATCTGCAATTCTTGGTATGAAACAATAGATTGAAAACTTTTTCATAGCTGCCTATAAGGTAATTGCAAATTCTCTTTCCAAACAACAAAATGAACATAATGTGCTGTGCAGATCATAAAACTTTTAGCAGATTTTGGGATTTATGAATATGAGACATCCTGAGCCACCTATAATTATCTTTTAATTTTTATCATTTTATTTTCATGGCCTTCACTTGTTTAGTAACATTGTACATCAGAATCTGGTAGCCTGTGTGCTACCACAGTATTTATCTTGCTAGTTGTGAGGCAAATGATGAAGTGAGT